>BGPR01006614.1:40874-78493 GCA_013235015.1 Araneus ventricosus | reverse complement strand
CTCAATTTCTATCTCGGTCAGAATTTAATTATTCTGAGACAATGGAAACTTTTTTTTCTATTTTTATCTTATTTTAAACCTTTATTTAATATCTGAAGGGTTGTATCTAAAGCGAAGAGAAGAAAATATTTTATTCTGTTAATCTCATTAACACTAACGAACTTCTATAATTAGTTATAGTTTAAACTCTCTTAATGAGGTCCGTATGATATAAACACATTGTATCATACTTTCATTACAGTATTTCTTTTCTGATTTTAATTAGATTTTTAACTAAATTTAATCTAAAATAACAGGGAAATGATGCATTTATTTTGACATAGACTTCGCAATTACTTACAACGTATGTCAGATTGAGTACTAAAAGTGGAGAGCGTAATAAGTGGAAGTTCTGGGACCTCGCAAAAAACCATTTTTGGACTCTGGCACTCACAACGTTTACGATTTTAACTCACCTTCAAAGTGAAACATTCTTTGGTACCTAAAATCCGTGACTGTATTTACGTCTTTAAATTTTTAAACTCCTGGTGGGATTTTAGAAGATTCGGTGCTTGCGGATCTTGACTTTTTAACCTTTGTCTTTTGGAAGTAGTCTTTTAATTTTTTTTAAAAAAATGCGGCTTTTTGAATCATAGTGTGTTTTAATGGTTCTGTGATTATGTGTTTTCGTTTTTAATTATATATGCGTTTGTAAAATTTTTATGACTTTGTGTATTCTCTGTGTTCAACTTTTTTATTTTCTAACGCATCTTTTTTTATTTACTCGTTGTGGCTTCTTGTGGTGTTCTTTGTGTGTTTTTTGTTTATAGCACTCTGTAAATGAAGTTTTCTCTGTAGTGTGTTTTTCTTTAAATAAAATAAAATAATAAATAAAGTTTATTTTTATGAAATATTTATTCTTTTGTTTGGAAAAACATGTTTCATTACTTGTTTTAAATATTTATTTAAAATTGTTTATTTAAATTGTACGCATTGCTCTGTCTTTTTATATTCGTTTTTTCAATTCACGGTTTTTAATTTTCGTAACCTACGCCTTGCTTGGATCTTCATCAAATCAGCCCACAGGGACGTCCACACCAGAGACTTCTTTACATGCTCCTGTGAACTACTTAGAGGACTAGCAGGCACTTTTAACGTTTACCACATGTTAATGCTTTAGCATTACTCATTTAACACTTTGACGTGAAAAACGTTTTTTCTGTTTTTTGGCATTTACATGGTTTACCACTTTTAGTCATCAATTCCCGTTTAGTAAAAATTTATGGCACACAATTTTTTTTGTAATTGAATTTGTTTCTTGACTTTAACCAATTCGTAACACATGGCACAACCATGCCACCAATAATGTTGGTTGTCGTTGCTATGATTCAGACGTGCAGCTTGTCTCCTCAGAGCGAGCTACACTCTCATAACGATGAAGTTACGATAGGAATTTTACCTTATACTCGTATTCCCAAAAGCCAATTCGTAACACGTGGCACTTAAACTGCGTTCCAATTGCCTATATTTCCACGAGTTTCGTCCGCGGTTCGCGTTATTCCCAGGAAGAATCGATGTGGCTCGTGGGCTTGTAAATGCATCTGTTGCTTCCCGCGTTATGGCGGTGAATAGCTCGCACGTCAGAGGAGGTGGGAGTGGCCAGACGGCGTCAGTGCATCCGTTCACTCGAGTGCTGCCGAGAGATTTGCTAAGCCACGCACCGTAAGAACGGCGCGACTGGTCGGAATTCCACCGACCACAGTCCGCAAGTATTAACCTCGAGCGACTCGAGGTTTGCCAAGCCACACGCCGTGGGATAAAGGCTTTAAACGGACATGACAACTGTGCCACCAGTAATGCCACTTGTTTTGCTATGATTCAGACAAATAGCTTCCCCCTTCGAGTGTGCCAGCTGCACTCTAATAACGCTGGAGTTACCAAACGCATTTCACTTTACTCAGATTGCCAAATAGCTATTCAAAAAGTCTTTAATATTCAGCGCAATCATACTATATGTTTGTTGTCGGTTTATGGCTTCCCAACGCATCATTGCCTTGGACAAGAAATCGAACTTGCGAGACGTCGACACCATCACACTGTGAGGTCTCCCCTTCCCTATTTCCCACGACGACGGACCACACAGGGAAAACCTAGGGCGTCTGAGAGGAAGACGTAACAGCCATGAGACCAGTTGTAAAACGGCTCAGAGGGGTTCGGAAGAGGACGAGCGCGGTAACGTTTGTATAGACCCCACATGTAGAGCCGACAAAAGATGGTCAGTTAGGCGTTGTCCGCTTCCAATTATTAGCCTGGAAGGGAACCGCATGACTGCAGTTGGATGATTTGTTCAGCTCGCTGACAAATCACTGAGAATTAATTCTTCGGCCACTCCTCTGGACTCTGAAGGGTAGGGGTTTAAGAAAGGAAGACGGAGAGAGAGAAAGAAAGAGACGAGAGCTGAGAAGTAAACACACGGGGTTCTACTCCGAGGTGTTGGATTGCGGAATCTGAACTTTGATCAAACGGGCGATGATTGACCTGGTGATTTTAGCCAAATCCTTGGCTAGGCTAGCTCCTTTGGTGAGCTGTGGAATTGAGTAATAGCATCCCTTTGGTGGATCGCTGGAATTTAGCGGGCGTTTGCATAACCTCGCTGTCAAATACCGACCCCGATATCTCTTACTCATTCTGAGTAAACTTTTAGTCAGAGCCTGGCTATAAAAATCCCTGTGGTTGCAATTGTGGTTCCCCCTGAAACTACAATTAATTGAGCGTCTTGTAACCTCAATTTCATCTACCGATCCTCGGTGTCTACAAAACTCGCCCTGAGTTGTCACAATTTACTAAACTCTCGTAGTACATGAACTTATTATCAGTTGCATCACGAGTAAATTCACCTTGTTAACTTCGACTAAGTCAAGTTACGATCCTTATTGACTCTCGCTATACATATCCGGGACTTGTTATTCTGTATTCTTGAATAAACAAATCATTTGTAAATATGGCCTGTACATAGGCCATTACTCAAAAAGTATTATTAAATTTTGTTGTGCTGTAATTCTGTGTCTGTTGATCTCTGATCAGACCCGGTAACACTGGGCTAAGACCTTACAACCCCTTCACTATTCGCTCTTTGCCCACAATTTTGCTGCAGTGTGTATAAAAAGTGTGCTCTTATTATATCCCAGCTAAAACAAATCTGCAGAAAATCCGCAGAAAAAATTTTTTTTGAAGTTTTCTTAAAGATTTCAGCAGATTTTTTGAAGACAGAAAAAATCTGCATTTTTTCTTCAATTTAATCTGCAGAAAATCTGCAGAAAAATTTCTTATTATATTTTTCTCTAAATATTCTGCAGATTTTTTGAAGACAGAAAGAAACTGCATTTTTTCTTCAATTTAATCTGCATAAAATCTGCACAAAAAAAATTTATTTTTATTTTTTTCTTTAAATATCCTGTAGATTTTTTAAGACTTTGCATTTTGTCTTCAATTCAATTTGCAGTTATTTAGCAGATTTTCACAAAATCATTAAACTTGACCAGTATTTGTTGATTTTTTGAAGATTTAACTACAATTTCATAATATCTGCTTTTCTCTAAATACATATTTTGCACCATATTCTCTAATATTGCAGCTTTATTTTCCAAAGGATATAAAACGAAATTAGAATGTAATTATCATTATTGTTTAATTCTACAGCAGACAGGAGTTTCAAAAACTTTTCCAATCGAAAATTGTCTTAGGCACTAAATTTTTTTAATATGCCACTGAAAAAATGAATTCTAAATTAATCTTTAAAATAAATATTTGAGGTTTTACAATTTTAAACTTTTCCCTAATAATTTAATTAATTTCCAATTAGTTTTCCAACTGTCTTTCTGACTAGCTATTTTCCTGCAAAAAGAAGGGGAAAGTGGAGCTTGCGCCCTTTGGATGGAGAGAAGGCTTACCAGAAATATAGAATGTGAAAACGGATTTATTGAAACCGAGAAGCTAAATTATTGAACAAAAATATTACTAATATCATCTGTTACTCATGTCTACGACTTTGAAACACGTATTCTGACCTTCGTTGATTTTTACACCACTAGATGGCACCACGAGAGCTATGGTGACGCTAAATCTCAAATAGATTAATTTATCCCCATGTCGTGCATCCCGGAGCGGCGTTGTGCCAATTATAGAAACGCGGGTTCGAATCCCGGACAGGATGAGTTTGAAGTTTTATTACAATCTGAATCGGCATCGTACAAGTAAGTTGAATCACAAATTAGATTAATGAAACTAATAATTACGTTAATTGAAACTAATAATTAAACCTTGAATGTAGAAAAATCTGCCGAAAATCTGAAGAAAAGATGTTCCAAATACCTTCAGATTTTCTGTAGATTTTTTTTAGCTGGGATCAGTAAATGTTTATAAAGGAAATGATAGATTAAAGTACAATATATGTACGAGGGACGTTTCGAAAGCAAGTTTCGTCATGCTTTCCACATTCAAGCTTTATTACAAACAGAAACATACAATGATATAACAAAGTACAAACTTTTGGCTATATCTCCATATATTCTCCACCGACATCGATACATTTGTCGTGCCGTGAAATCAATTTCAAGAAACCATCCTGGTAAAAAAAATGGTGCCCAGCGAGAGAGGGAAGTCCTTCACAGCCTGTCGCACCTCTTCATTGCTTCGGAAGTGACGTCCCGATAGTGCTGACTTCGATGCAGGAAAACGGTGAAAGACTGATGGGGCGAGATCGGGGCAGTAGGCAGGATCATCCAATCTCTCCCATCCCAGACGACGAATGTGTTTCTTTATGTCCTTTGCTGTGTTGGATCAAGAGCCCTGGTCTCTTGCGTTGAATGACGGACTTAAGTTAGCTGTGGGTGTCGCAATAGCGTGCCACAATGAAGGTCCCTGGAGTGAAGAAATCAATCAAAGTGACACCCTTCACGTCCCAGAACACGCACACATCGCGTCAGCATACCCTTCCCAGTGAAGTGCGACACTTCGAATTTTTTAGTTACGGGTGAGCTGGGATGCTTCCACGTCATTGAAGTGAACTTGCTATCTGGGGTAAAATTGTGCACCCATGTCTCATCGCCTGTGATGATCCTGAAAAGAAAGTGAGAGATGAAGAGGTGTGGCGGGCTGTGAAGATCCTGAAAAGAAAGTGAGAGATGAAGAGGTGTGGCGGGCTGTGATGATCCTGAAAAGAAAGTGAGAGATGAAGAGGTGCGGCAGGCTGTGAAGAACTTCCTACACTGCCTGGCCACCGATTTCTACCAGGATGGCTTCTTGAAACAATGTCGGTTCTTGGATTCCCATGATACTTCTGCCTTAGACAGGGTATCGAACTCGCGAACTTTACTTAAAGAGGCCAACACTATGGCCCATATATTATCCATTTCCTGTTTCCACTTAGCTGCAATGTGTATAAATATGTGCTTCTATTAAATAAGTTACTATTTATAAAGAAAATAAAAAACTCACAATAACTGATACTTATGCAATCGGAAATATGAAAAAATCATTAAAATTTGATTTTTTTATTACTAATGTTGCTAACTAGATCTCAATAAATCTATCGTTACTTATCTTAATAACATTGTCTGAATGCAAAATTTAGAGGATTAGCTGGAACCTTTCTCTGATAGAATATCGCTATTTATGTTAAGAAGAAAATTCATGGATATAAAAAAATTAACAAAGAAACTAAAAGCGAAAATTAACCCTTCTTGTAAGACAAATTCTTGAATTTGTCTTCTAAGAATGGTTAGTTTTCACTTGATTAAGAAGACTTTAATATTCAATAAAGATTGGCCTTATTTCTTGTAAATTGGAATATTGTTTCAATGATATTTCTTGAATAATTGATGTTATATTCTCAATGGGAATTAACATTTTCTTTCCCTTAAAAAAGTTCATTTACCAAATGATAATTATTTTTAAGCGTTTTATTGAAAAAATATTTAATTGCGATCGTTATTATTGAGACAAACTTTTTTGAATTTAAGCTAAAATTTTTCTTGTTTGACGTAATTGTTAAGTGGTTGGCAAGAAAACTTTTCCTTTTGTATTTCTATTTGTGATAGATTAAATAATAATTAACCCCTGTTATAATACTTGCGTCAACGTTATAAATAATTAGATAAACTGGTAGTTCTGCTAGCAGTAGACCTCGTGCCCCATGCAAAAAAAATTCCAGAAAGTGTTCTCCATCGCGCAGTCTTTTAAAATTTATCCAATGTTGCCATTCATTTTGAAGACAATATTGTTTCAAGGGGCACCAGACATCATAATTCGCCCCTGAAGGCGGTGCCTTCTTTGTCCCCATATACACTATCTGACAAAGCCATACTTACAATCTTAAACTAATCAATGTACAATATGCACACCTATATTATGAAAAAGTTTTACTCTCTGTATTTACAAAATAAATACATTAACTTATTAATAAATTTACATCATAAATGCTTTGGAACGAAAGTTGCAGAAAAGTTTATGTTCAAGAGAGTGGGTAGTCTTCAAATTTTTATCACATGACCCATTTGGCTAGAATCGTTGAAAAAGCATATTTTCAAGGAAAGAAGAAATCAAGATTAAAGGGAATGAAACAGAAAAAGCAATTCTCATCATGAAACTATGATATTTTCTCTCCTTTTTTATGCGAATTATTTGCATAAATCTTTGTCTTCATCAGTATTAAAAAATACAATTAAATGTCTGTTTTTATCAGCATTAACGAAATTGCAATTAAATGTATACTTTTAGTAGCATTACGAAAATTACAATTAAATACCTCGCCTTTAATAAGCACACCGTTACCTCGGCAAAGCATTGAAACCATTTAAACGGCCGCCATCTTGAAACAAAATCAACAAATAAAAATTCTTATATATATGAGTCGTTTTTTATGACCTAAAGGAACCTTCATGTTAAATTCGAAGAAAATCAAACAACGCGTTTGTTCGCGACTGCGTAACCAGCAAATTTACAGACAGACACAATGCTGAACGGTCGAATTAAAACACAGAACTCACTTCACTCGGTCAAAAAGACGTTTAAATCCTTTTGTAAGCGATGCAATATTTCCGGTATTTGCTTTTATTCAAAGAATTAAAATTCCTCAAAAATAATTCATTACAAGCTGCAACAAATTTCAAATTGAGTACAAGTATATCGTCAGATATTTCGCAAATCTGAAAATTCTATTTCGCAAAATATCGAAAATGAAAATTATGAAATACCATATTTTAGCTATGAAACTCATTCTATTCATCCATTTTTAGCATTAAATGAACTGTTTACTTAAGAATATTACATATTACTTTATTTATTTGATTAGCCGTAATTAAGAAACTTAATTACGTATACACGAAGCAGAAATCCAATATATTCCCGAAGAAAACCCTGATATCATGCCGTTCGAAATTAGATTGTGATTCTTCTCATCTCTTTTCGCTATTTTTGTCTGATACAGCTTGATTAAGAAGATTCGTTAGAAGAGGAATCCGTAATCAAACATTTAGGAAAATTTGATTAGCGACTTGTAGGAAATGAATTACTTCTTATTCAATACATCTTTGCATCTGTAGATTTCTGTATGTGATTAATATCCCGCGCTAAAATTGTGGGTGAATATTTTTTGAATAGATATTCCTCATTAGTTATTTATTAAGGACTAAGCAACCGACAGCTGAAGCTTTAAATATCCTTCGTATGGAAAAATTCTATGTCTTCTGATGTACATCTCATCTATAAACTTTAATACCATCAGATAATTGTTTTTAAGATTCCTGATGAATTTAAAACTAGAAGATGGAATATTATTAATAAGTTCATTCTAATTAAAAAGAGTAAACGTAGCGCATCTCGGTATTTTATTTTGAAAATAATCAGTATTTTATTTTGAAAATAATCAGTGTTTTATTTTGAAAATAAAATATGTAAGAAACACTGTTCACACGCGCACACACAATTTGTATAAAAACATTAAGGCCACACAAATAAATTTAAAGTACGAGGATGGATCCAAAAAAAGTTTACAAGGGCAATAAAAAATTATTTGTTAACATTGAGCAGAAAATACAAAAGAGAATTAGAGGCATACTTGCCGATCACTTTTCCACATAATCATCAAATCTATTTACGCATTTATTTGAATGCAGGACCAACTTGTTTAACCCGGCTTTGCAGAAATCACGTCCTGTCTATTGAGCCAGTTCTCGACAACTGTTTGTTGTTGTTAACCTTGTTGCAGATAAGTGTTTGAAACCCAGATTGGGTACCGAATCTGGGCTGTAGGGAGTGGCTCCAGCAGCAATTTTGAAGGCAGTATGGGTATTGTCATGCAGGAGGTTAACACCATCACTTCACATGCCAGGGCGTTTGCGTCGGATAACTTCACGATTTCCCAATGATTATTTCCTTTTTCCGAAATTGAAAGAACACTTATCTGGAAATTTTATTTCACTATTTCAGAGCTATTAAATTTGAAATTAGAAAGACAATTAATTACTCTTTTAAATTTAAAATTACTGAAATTTAGGTTCTCTAACAATGAAATAATGCTGTTTAACGTCTCGCAGTGCTATGGCGCGAGTTTTATTGTTGGTAACGTCAGAGCGTTACGAGGGACAGATCTGGGCTATTATATTAGTAATTAATCTTTATAAATATTTCTCTTGTATGCGGCTCGCAAAATACACGCATTATTTAGAAAGATAGTTTGGCAACATCTGTAGCAAACGATGTATCACGTGATTTCACTTCCCAAACATAAATATATTATTAAAGTTGGAAAGAAAAAAAAGAATCGGAGTTAAAAAAATCTAAGTCTACTAATTTTACGAAAAATATTTTTTTTCTCTAGAAATGGCAAAAACCTAAATTATTTGGAACAACATTTTTTGAAAAAGAGTGAGTGTAAATGAAACATTTTAAACACTTTTAAATCTGAACTTATTTTAACTACAAGTACACAATAAAAATAAGAATAAAGTGTTGTAATTCTAAAACATTTTTTTTTCTTTTGGAGAGCTATTTCACGGCGGGTTGATTATGGTGAGCTTGCCAACAAATCTATTAAGCTCAACCATAAATGCTTTTTCCAAGGATGCATATAGCGAGCGAAGCGAGCAGGAAACCTGAGATGCATAGCAAACCTGAGATGACTGCTATACTACACAATCTCTCTGGGGATTGGCGAGCGTTAGTGAGCAGGGGCAGAGCCCCCAAGTAATGCTGAAATCCTACTGATAACGTGTTGGGTAATCTAGCAAAACAATTTATCAAAATGTGAGGAATTTGTACACAGGTGTAGAAATGTGATACATAGTAAAAACCAGCTCTGAATCGAGTAAAACATTAACACTACCTACTAAAGTTCGGATATTTAGGATCATCATAGCTAACAACAAGTTAAAAAAATTATTAAATACTCTTTTGCCTACATTGTTATGTATTTTTTTTTTATTTTGATGGCACTAAAAATTTTACAAAAGCCAAAATAGTACTCTGTTGAATAACTGTTTTATTTTTTTAATAAACTGCTCATAACTATATTTTTTGACTTATTTTTACTAGCATTTAAATTTATTTAGCATTTAAAATAATAGCATTAAATGTATTTTATCTCTTCTGAATTGAAATTTATTAATGATGTAAAAAACATTTGTGACCTTGAAGTTGTTACACGCTATGCAACTGAGTTTTTAATGTTATAATATTGTTGTAACTAATTTTTGAAAATTAAAAAAGTTTTTCTCCCCACAAAATTTTGATTTCTAAGACAACAATTTCTCTAATTAGTTGTCACTATCGGTTTGTATTTGTCCTAAAAGTTCTCTTTCAATTTCCTGACTGTAATTGTCCTAAAAGTCTAGTTTCAATTTTTTCTATTTAATTTTTTAAAATTTTGCCTGGTTTTAATTTAATTTGTGTTTTTTTAGTTATTTTTTGCCTTCGTTTATTTCCATCTCTTCCTTGTGTCTAAATATACACTTAACCGAGATATTAATGAGCAAAGAAAGTTTGAACGCGGCGATAGAGATTGGAATGCATTATGACTTATATCCAAATTCAGTTACAAATTGAAGGTCCCAAACCCTTAATAGAGGTGAGTATACTATGTAGTAGTATGCTCACCTCCAGTGGCGGCTCGTGCTAAATCACCGTAGTAGTGCTGTAACGTAAAGTTCTACACTGCATACTAATGATTTCTGCATAAGTTAAATTAGGATCGTTTCAGTTAATTTTCAGTAGATTAAAACTCAGTTAATAAAAAAATTATTATTATATTTTTGGCATCAAATTATTTTTATAAAGAAATTTTAATTTAGAAATTATTAATTTTTTTAACTAACACAATAATTAAGAATGTCTTGAATGATTTTTCACAGTTATTTTTGCTAAGTCACGTTCTCATTTATAAGGATTGAGATAATCGACTGACCGTGAAAAAAAATTAATTGAAAGCTGTTAGTTGAAATAAATACATATGGGAACTAAAAACTACTGGAAATGGCTCTTCTGGTTTTATTTCGAGCGAAACCAACAATAACGTTTTCCATAGTATTGATATGACCATCAAATGTCATGAAAACGCTAACAGACAGACAAACAAACAGAATTCTTTTGGAGCATTTCGCCCAAAATTTACTAGAATCACAAATTTGGTGTTGAGATCTCATCCCACGTTTCATTCCTCTAGCTGTTTCGGTTTCAGAATTATAATGTTCATGTGCAACGGGGGAAAAAATCATTCAAATCTATCTACAATAATTTTTAAACTGTTTTTTTAAATTTATCATTACGTAGTACTTCCTTTTTCTTTATGATTCATTTGAAAGTTATTTATTTTCAAATTTTATCTCGTGAAACATTCTCCGCAGTGAAAAAAATGTTTAAAACGATTCCCTATCTCGCCAATGCTACTCCGAAAACAGTTCCCAGCTAGGTCAAATGCCCATTGGGGGAAAAAATGAAGACCGGGATTCTCCAAAGTAACTGCGCATGTTCAAGAAGTCGAAACTGGAACAAAGGGACTTTCCAGTTCTGGAAGAGAGAAAAGCTGTCTGAGAAGACAGCGGATTGGGAAAATTTTCTGAAGTAACTGGTTTTTTCCAGCTTTTCGGTGCAGCTAACAGCGACAGAAGTTAATTTTATTGATAGATTTGGATATTACAAGCAAAAGTAAACAAATACGTAATTTAATTCATGCACTGAAAAAAGTTGGGTGTTCTGCAGTCCCTATGCACGAGCCGCCCCTGCTCACCTCTATTAAGGGTGTCTATATTTTTTGTTTTCTGTAGATTCTGCCATTTACTTCGTGTATTTTTTAAATTTTATTTTCAATTTTTTAAATTTTTTGTGGCTGTCGCATCTTTATTAATTTATCTTTTGTTCTTTTAATTGGCAGCGTTTTAATTTTTAATTTTCCTTCAATATTTGATGTATATTTTGGACGCATGTTCACCATGTTTATCTCTCTGCTGGAATGATCTCCTCCCAGAGAGTCAACCTCTAAAACCTTAAGGTTGACTCGGCTCTCCTGGATATTGAATAAAAGACTTCTGACAAAAAGTTTTGATTCAGCTTTCTGCTTTACTTGGATAACTTGGAGTTACTAACAATATGCTGAAAATTTATCTTACTGTCTGTCTGTGATCAATCTCCTGTGTAACTGTGTCTCTTTGCAAGTGAATTGTTTTATGGAATGTTCTCCTCCCGGAGAGTCAACCTGCACTCTAAAACCTTAAGGTTTAGTCGGCTTTCCTGGGTATTGAATAAAAGACAGCTGACAAAAGACAGACGACCAAACCACAAAACCGATTTGGATGAAAATTGGCAGAGTTGTAGCTTGAAACCCAAGAACGGACATAGGCTAGGTGAAATCACGTTAAATTAATTATTTTTAACTACAGATTAAAAATAGTTAACAAAGAAAGCCCAATGACTCCGCAATTCGCGATGAAGATTTTTATTTTTCATTCAACTGTCACGTGATCCTTCAGGAATGCGAAAACATGTGGAATAAATTATTTTTAAAATCAACTATCACGTAATCATTTTTTCCGCTGTAACTTCGGAACAAATTATTCGATACAAATTATTTTTATACCATCTTAAAGATAAACATTTTACCTTTTCAATGATACCAACTTTATTTCTGTGACATTTTTCATTCAATTTTTATTAATTTTTTAAATTTTACGTGCAGACGATTTTGAAATAACGCAAATTTATAGCTACTCAGTTGCTACGAAATGGTTAGACTTTGAACTAATTTACCTTTATTTCTGAAATTTTTGCTAATGTTTATAAATATCCATAAAATAAGGCAGAATTTACATGTATCTGTCTGTCTGTCGGTCGATCGGTCGGTCACAAGAACTCCTCCTAAACGGTGAACGGTAGCGACGTGAAATGGTTACAGGCATTCTAGAGCATTTTTTGGTCAAGGTGTTATTTTCAACTTTCAGAGTTAATTAGTTCTTATTTAATTAAATAGAACAGACATTAGCGCTTTTAAGCCCTAATGCTTAGAGTTTTGCCACATAACTACTGAAATCTTTAGACAACAATTATTTTATCATTTAAAGACTCAAGAGAAATGATCTTCTTAATGATATTAATTCCATTGGGATGAAATGTTTTCTCAGATTACTAAAGGTTTAAAATATTTTTAACGTAATTTCTAACAATACTTTATTCTTATAGAAATAAATTCAAACATACTGATTTGGCAGGACTTAGTGTTAAGGTTAATATAAAAGTGTACTTTCTTTAACCATACAACCCAGGAGACTTTACCTAGTTTCCTGATTGTGGAGCATTTAGAGCTTTTAATACGGTTAAAGTCAATGACGTTAGTGAATTATTCTCTCGATGTTTTGATTTAATTTTCTTCACGGTGAGATGCAGAATATCCTTCGTGGGGTACATGGGCATTAACAAGGGGAGCATCATATTCCTGTAGACTCTCATGATCTTGTCTCAGGGGCACCTTCACAATAACCCTGAGTTGATAGTCAGGTGTACCAGTGCTACTAATACGTAACCTCGATATACCGAGACTGCGCAATGGCACACGGTTACAAATTACACACCTAGGTACAAACGTCGTGAAAGCTACTGTTACGACTGATATAGGGAGAAGAGAGAGTGTTTTAATTCCACGCCTTCCGATAACACCGAAGGATTTATCATCTCAATTCAAAAGGTAACAAATCCCTGTAAACATATCATTTGCGAGGCTCAGGACCAGACACTGAAAGTGGCAGGCGTACATTTGGAAAAACCATATTTTTCCCATGGGCAACTATATGTGGCGTGTTCACGTGTGTCCAGCCCACACAACCTCTACATCCGTGCAAATAACGTGGTATACAAAAGTATATTAGCATAGATAAAGAATTTACATAACTATATCAGCATACATGTACAGTACACCCCTGTCAGCCGTCGAATTAAGTATTATCAACCGTCAGAACTTTTACTTTCCCCTTTCAAAATGCAACAAAACATTTACATTCGTGAATTAAAAAAAAGAATAATTCAAATTTTTCGCGCACGAAGTCGCGGTAACAGCTAGTAATATAATAAATGCGAAAGTGTGTCTGTCTGTCTGTTTGTTAAGCTTTCACGACCAAACCACAAAACCGATTTGGATGAAAATTGGCAGAGTTGTAGCTTGAAACCCAAGAACGGACCATAGGCTAGGTGAAATCACGTTAAATTAATTATTTTTGACTACAGATTAAAAATAGTTAACAAAGAAAGCCCATTGACTCCGCAATTCGCGATGAAGATTTTTATTTGTCATTCAACTGTCACGTGATCCTTCAGGAATGCGAAAACATGTGGAATAAATTATTTTTTTAAATCAACTATCACGTAATCCTTTTTTCCACTGTAACTTCGTAACAAATAGTCCGATAAATATTATTTTTATACCATCGTAAAGTTAAAACTTTTACCTTTTCAATGATACCAATTTTATTTCTGTGACATTTTTCTTTCAATTTTTATTCATTTTTTAAAGTTTAATAATTTTTTACGTGCAGACGATTTTGAAATAACGCAAATTTATACCTAATTCGCTGCTAGAAAACGGTTAGACTTTGAACTAATTTATCTTCATTTCTGAAAATTTTGCTTTTATTTATAAATATCTATAAAATAAGGCAGAAATTACATGTATTTGTCTGTCTGTTGGTCGGTCGGTCACAAGAACTCCTCCTAAACGGTGAATGGCAGCGACATGAAATTTACACACGACATTCTAGAGCATATTTCTAGGTCAAATTTGCTATATTCAACTTTCAGAGTTATTTAGTTCTTAAGATATTTAATTAAATAACGAAAATTAGCTGCTTTTAAGCTTAATGCTTAGACGTTTTTTGCCAATAACTTCTGAAATATTTATTAGACAACAATTATTTTTATGCCATTTTAAAGACCAGAAACTTATCTTTTTAATGCTATTAATTACATTGCGATGAAATGTTTTCTCTGATTGTTATTAAGGTTTAAAAATATTTTTGTAACGTAATTTCTAACAAGACTTTTTATTCTTATAGAAATAAATTCAAGCCAAATTACTGTTTCGCGCGCGGGCTTTTGCCAGTGTTAAAGTTAATATAAGAAAATATTGCTTTCTTTGACCATTAACAACAAAGGAGACTTTACACTTCCGGTTTCCTGTTGTCGTAGCATTTGCAGCTTTTAATGCGGTTACACGGTGATCCGATGACGTTAGTGAATTATTCTCTCGATGTTTTGTTTAACTTTCACAGTGAGGTATTACAGAATATCCATCTGTAGATACGTTCATGGGCATTAACAAGGAACACCATATACTGTAGAGCTCTTCAACATCTTAGAATTGTCAGGGCACCTTCCGACAAGCCGAGATTGAATCCGGGTGCCAGTACTACTAATACGCAACCTCGATATACCGAGACTGCGCAATGGCACACAGTCGCAAATTACACACCAAGGTCCAAACGTCATGAAAACTACTGTTATGACTGATATAGGGAGAAGAGAGAGTATTTTAATTTCACGCCTTCCGATAATGCCGAAGGATTTTTCATCTCAGTTCAGAACGCAACAAATCCCTTTAAAAATGTCATTTGCCAGGCTCAGGGCCAGATACTGAAAGTGGCAGATGTACATTTGGAAAAACCATATTTTTTCGCATGGGCAACTATACATGGCGTGTTCACGTGTGTCCAGCCCACACAACCTCTACATCCGTGCAAATAATGTGGTATACAAAAGTATATTAGAATAGATAAACAATTTACATAACTATATCAGCATACATGTACAGTACACTCCTGTCAGCCGTCCAATTAAGTATTATCTCCGTCAGAACTTTTACTTTCCCCTTTCAAAATGCAACAAAACATTTACATTCGTGAATTAAAAAAAAAGAATAATTCAAATTCTTCTCGCACGAAGTCGCGGGTAACAGCTAGTAATGAAATAAATTTATGTAGATCATTAATTACGTAATCATATTCACTTCACAAACGGGAATTCCCTTTCAGGTACATTTGACATTTCACCACGCATATCCCCGAACTCGGAGCCAGAACGGCTCCCTGTCGGTTAGATAGGTAAGTGTGAGACTTTATTAAAAAAGCAGCATAAAAAAATTAGAAGCAAGAGTTATAACATAATATTACAAAATAACATGAAATAACAATAGAACATAGTTTAACAAACCAATATCAATTATAAACAGCGAGCAACTGCGATTATGAAATACAGGTGAAAAGCTTCACAGTTGCAGCCTCGCAACCAAATTGAGGCCATTTACTTTAATTGATTACTACTATTTTTGGAGAGAGGTTTTATGATATTACGAAACAATTAATTTAACACAAAATTAAATGTTTTCTTATTGTGCCTATAATTTAAAAAAAAACTGAATATGATATGAACTGAAATAAAAACCGAATATGAAATGATACAAGTAGATTTTAATTTGTCCTGAAAAGCAATGCTAAGCTAAACTTTTTCTTGACGTTTATTATTCATGGTTAGGTGAAAATTATTTGATTAAATTAAATCTTTTAAATAGTTATGCAACGGAGTCCACAGCTGGTGTACTCCGTTTAACAAAACAAAAAATCGACGGGAGGCTGTCTCTGCGAAACAGCCGCTGAGATTGAGAGGCGTAGACTTACTTATCTTACTCAACTGTGACTAAAGTAGCTGTATGTGACTATTAACTCTATAGTCTATAGTGATTATTAGTCTAGTGTGACTATGTGACTCTATCTATGTAAAATTCTTCGTGATTTTCACCAACTTTGAAACTCGACTGTGACTAAACTGTAATTCCAAATTCTAAAATTCTTTTTGAAATCTACAATGTCTACCTTTCTCTGTTAAATGAAACTAAAACCAACTCTCTATGTTATTTGGTTGCGGAGCTATAAGCTTTTAACTTGAGTGCGAAAAGCATCATAATCTTTTCCTTTCCCGACACACCATTAGACCACTATGGAGAGACGTAAGTCTACGTCAAAACATAGTTGGCACGCATGACAGACGTAATTGAGCATTTCATTTAATTCCTGTTTGTCTTACGTTTTGCTGTGCCGTCAGGCAGATCGTTCTCATACAAATTGGCAGTGTTTACAAAATTAAAATGACACTGCGCCCTAATGTGTTGTGTGACCATGAAGTAACTCCATTGTATCGCAATTGTAACTTAATACATAAACAGATATTAGTGTTAATAGAAAGTGATAGAGATAGTGTAAAGTATTTAAATTGAACTAAATAGAAGATTCGATGAGTTTCATTAAATTTAAAAAAATCATTAGTTCACAGGTAATAGTTATTCAATATATTTTAACCAATTGATCCCGAGCAGATCATATGCGCTCGGTTGTATACATAATATGTTTTTTCTGATGCTTCTCAAACCAAACTGTCGATTCGGCGCTCCAAGAAAATTTGCCAAGAAAAAAAGGCTTTAACTGGTGTGCGTATAACAGAAAAGTAGCCAAAGTACGACGCTCACAATAGTAATCTCCATGATGCTCACCTCGATTTGTGAATTGACACGGTTTTGTCTTCGCTGACATAAACTAATTCGAAGTTGGTCTAAACGTTCTCTGGATCGCCTAAGCCCATCTACTTCATTTCTAACTGATCTCTTTTGAATAATTTAATTTAAATATTCATTATATTGTAAGAAATATTGTGAACTCTACGTCTTAAACTCATTTTTTTTCGAGGAAAAGTTATTTAAAGTAACAGGCTAGGCTATGACTATGAAATTATGTCTAACTTGGAGGAGGCTACCGGTTTTGCTTTGAAAACAAACCGATCGTTGGAAGCGGCAAAAGAGAAATTAACCCCTTTTCTGTGCCACGTATGTTAGCGTTATATATATATATATATATATATATATATATATATATATATATATATACAAAAACAGAAACAAATGCAATAACCAATTAAGAAATTAGTTTTAATCAAATGAATACTTAAATCGAAGAAGTAATATTTCAGATGAAGTAAACTTTAGGAAATGGACACTATACGATGAACAAAAATTCTAAAAAAGATTTAAATAAGAGAAAAAAACTTCACAAATGCGGTTAATGCGCCAATGCAGCAGCTTTTATGACCGTGGACCGTGGCTTTGTTGTTTTCTTTTGTTAATATATATACGTATATATATATATAAATAAAACGATTACTAATTTAAACGATATGTGGTCATTAATTTATAAGAAACGCTGAATACCAATCTATTTACGTAATGAAATAAGAGAAACAATATGTATTTGTCAAATGTTCACAAGCAGTAATTCAATGTAATTGAAGAAATTTATCTCATTTAGAAATATGCAGTTTCAATATACGGAGTAATAAAATTTATGGTGGAAAAGAAACCGAACCGTTTTCTACGTACATATAACAATTCACAATCACATCAAAATTGTTATATCCAGTTAAATAAAAACAGCGTGCACTGGAGGTTGAGAGCCTTGAGCTCGTGTACTCCGCACAAAGAACACATCGTTGGCGCGTAATTCATCATTTATATCAAAACTGAGCCAGAACTCGTTATCCATCACTTTTACATCTCGTAATCGAATTCCTTCGAGAAATTTCGTTATTGCTGGACAGGGCCTTTTGCCGATTGGACCTATTGCTCCCAATTAGACCTCGGGCATAAGCGGACCCAATCCTACTCACTATCCACTCTCGTCTCAGTTCAGCTACGAAACTAAGGCAGGGCAAGCCCGATAAAATGTTTTTGGAATTATGTCTGTCTGTCTGTAAACGTGATAACGCAAAAGCACAAAGAGCTAGAGTATGAAATTTGGTGTACGGGTCTAGCATCAAAATTGAATATTTTTATCACATTTTACGAAAGATCCGTCTGCCAGAAGTCTGTCTGTCTATTTGTGCTTGAGCATGTGGAAACGAAAACTCAAAATCTTAAAAGCTAGAATGTTTAAACTTAGCATTTTGTTTTATGATCGGAATCATAGTTTTGTACAAAATTTAGACCCAATCCATCAAAGCTTGGTTGCCTGTCGGTTTGTCTATTTGTGGGCGTATGGGAACTCTAACTAGAAAACCCAACCATCTGAATAAATACAATCTTATATGTCGTCTTGTAATCAAAATTTTTGTTCTGTATCAAATTTTGGATCCAATCAAAAGAAAGGAAAAGGTCCAAAATCTATATTCTGCTGCCATTACTATACTACGAAGCAGAAAAACGCGCTATATGGTACACGAAAAAGTCGAGAGAAGTACACTTCCGCTGGTTTTTTTCTTATCTCTAAATCCTTACACTCTTTTTAAAAAATGAAAAGAAGAAAAAAGATCAAAACTGTGTCCAATTAGGCCCCGCACCTTATAAGGCCGGCCCCGTGGCTGGATGTCAAGGATTCATTACTACGAAAAAACTAGACAGCTTCCACGGCCATGTAAAACTTCGCTTCTTTATCATCTGAATTAAGACCCTCTAGCATCGAATGTCAAGAACATTTTTTTTTAATTGGCAAATTATTACAGGCTAAAGATGTTTTCAAACAAACGACTTATATGAAAATAAATAGAAAAGAAACATGAACAAAAAAAGCAATTGCAAATATTTAGAAAATTTTGCGACAAAATAATGACAAAAAAATTGAGCTGACGACTATTTACAACATAAAAAGTATTTTTATTTCTGCCGAAATGCTGCTGATATCATTTTATGAAACGCTTTCGAAAGAAAATTAACGCTAAGTATATTTTGAGCTTCTTTACTGAAAAATAGCACTTCCAAAAGAAAAAGTTTTATGTTGCGTCCCAAGGGTCATTAAATAAATATTACGAGTCCAAAAACCGAAAAAAAAAATGATGCGATGTAATTCATCCAAAAACATTTCGTTTTTAATGCATAGATGCATAAAGATAATTGAAAATGACAAAAGATATTCTCTAGAGATTGTAAAGGCATTTTAACAATGTAAAAGAGATCTTGCTGTTGAATGAGATGCATCGTTATTTTGAACTGTTTCCATAAAAGAGGTTCTGAGTAGCTTCCTTCATATAATATTTAAGGTCTTTGTCCTCGTGAAATTGACAATTAAATTTTGTTTTATTTTCTTTTATGAAATTTAATCTCGGCTATATAATTGCAGCCACTTTTTAAATGTTAAAAAATAGTAAATATTTCAGAATTTAATTTTTACTTTCTTTAGAATGAAGCTGAAAATTCTTTTACTGAAAATCAATTAATGGGTTTTTTTTTCCTGCAAAAGGAATGCATGTTGTGCAAATAAATTATCCATTATAAAGTTTGGGAGGATTGTTTCTTTTAAAAAAAAGGAAAGAAAAAAGAAGATTCTTTGAATTATATTCTTATTCTAAATAAATTATGAATATAAGTTTTTTTGTGTTTACAACACATTTCCGTGTCAAATCTCATTTATATGAAAAATGATGATGAGATGAAATATTTTTCAATAACGCATTTGTGTTTTTCTATCGATGCTACTTTAGCGGCGTTATATTTCCAAATTAACAAAAAAATTTTGTTTTAGTATGTTTATCAGGAATTTAATTCATTTTGCACTGTGAAAGTCTTTTCCGTTAAAGTTTGACGGGTTTTTTTTAAGTCAGGAATCGTGCAAGAGGTTTTTATTTTGATATTTAAACGCTATCTACGCAAAGAATTTCGAATGCATTATAGGATGGCGGTTAATGCAACAAAAAACGGTTTTCGGTTAAACCAGAGGTGAAATGAAACCCGGTTTAACCGAAAACCGTTTTAACCGGTGAAAAGAAACCCGGGTTTCTTTTCACCTCCGATTTAACCTGGCGGTTAAAACCGCTCAAAATAATCGGTTTTTGAAGAGAAAAAAACGATTTTTTTTAAGCAACGTTTATAGACAGAATTTTTTTTTTACTAATAATATACAATAAGTAAGTATTAATACAATAATTAATTAATGTAATAAACAATGATTATAAATATGCAATTAGTACAATAAGTAATAATAAAAAATGAGTAATTAATATAATAAGCAAGTATTGTAGACAAATAAAAAAAAAAGAATTTAGAGAATACAGACGTAAATAATCGTATTTTGTGTTGTTTGCGTCTGTATGTATAATAATAATACAAAAAATCGATGTCTAAAATTTTATACAGTCGCTATTTATAAAATATTTTTGGCACACTGAAATTTTAAACAAAATGTTCCACTCTTCTGCGACCGAAACTAATCGAGTTATGAAAGCCTGACTATGACTATTTTAGGCCATCTCAATGTCCGACTCGAAAAAGCGGTGGCCGTTTATTGGCCTAAGATGATGAAATTCAAAACTTCCTAACTCGAACATAAAATCGAGCCTATCTTTTAATACCTGATTTTGCCAGGGTTTTTTTTCCCGGTTTTTGGATTTTAAAAAATAACCGGCGTAAACCGGGGCAAAAAAATAACCGAAAAAACACGTTAAACCGGGTAGGTTTTTCCCATCCCTAATGTATTAACATGAAAGAAGCATATTGTCTGTCCGAATCAGAACACACGTTATGGGGAAAATTAAGAAAATATAAATTGATTGTGTTATAATGCACATTAATGTGACTAAGTGAAAGTTCGATTAAAACAGATTGGAACAAAAATATACACCCAGGAATAATATACATAATGTAGATTCTCGTAATAACTCACCAAATATCAACTTTACAAATAGCGCCTCTTATTCCCCGTCCCTGTTAGATGAGGTTATATGTGTACTACTTATGAATATCTTTTATTTGTTTCTATTTATATTATGTTTATTTTTATAATATTTTTGTTTTTATTATTGTGCATATCCTTTACGTTTCTATGTTTATATGTTATATTATTTATTAACCTTCCACCAAGGTTGTGTGCAGTCGTGGACTGGGTTTGAAAATAGTGGTTGCCAGGAGTCAGTGAGGGCCCACGCCTATCTACAATCATAATATTAATTCAGATATATACATTATCTTTTATTTAATTTTATATTTAATTTTTAAATTTTTTATATTTAATTATTTTAATTTAAATTTATAATATTTAATAATTATGTATTCAATTTATTTTTTTATTATATATTAATTTTTCCACGTCTTTAAAATAAATCCCTTTTAACACCCCTTAATTTTCTACGTTTAAAATAGCGAAATTATGATTAAAGTTATTTGATTTTAAATTCCGGAAGTTAAATATTTTGTATACGGTTTTAGCGACAAAGTATGAAGGGGAAATGCTGCCCATTAGTAGGGCATCTGTTGAAAGAGCGAGGAACCTTTAAAACAAACTTCTTTGGATGATTTAGAGTTTAGTAATTTGTACTGGTAATATTTCAGTAATTTGTAACTAAACTGGTATCATTAAAAAGATATTTTTGATTTATAAGTAATTCAAAAATCATTTTGTTAGATAGTATTTTTTGAAAATATTGCGAAAAAACGCCAAAATCTTGCTTAATTGTTAAGTAACTGAAATTTTAATTTACTTTTGGACTTTAAGAGTTGACAATTATTTTCATCTTTTTTTGAAGAGCATGTGAGCCTTATGTAAAAAACTTCTTTTGTTGTATTAAAATGCAGTCCATTTTCATTGTTTCGACAGTTTTTTTTTTCCTTGAAGTCCAGTCTTTTTCTTTCTTTCTTCGTTACTTTAATACATTTAGTTTTTGATACATTTTCTATGTTATTTTAATAAATTTACTTTTTAGCGATGACATTAAGCTCATCCTTCCACTTAAGGCAAGATAATCTTCCTGGAGATTATGCAATTTATTTATTTGATATGATGAGGTTAAATTTTCACTTTATAATAAGCTTAATAATGCGCAATAATTGTAGATTATAATTAGGCAAAATTTTAAAAAATAATCTTCATTGCATCTCGTGTTTTTTAGACTTTTTTAACAGTGGAATGTAAAGACTTATTTCATTAGTTTCATTAGACACAAAAACATAATGCATCAAAATTTATCTCAAATGCTAATACATTTCTTATCTACTGTTTTTCTCTTCTTTTTTTTCTTTGCACAACTAATTTCTTTGTCAGTCTTTTGTAGCAATTAATACTTTTAACTTAACAAAAATTAAATAAGTTGGCGAATTTAACGTTTGTTTATACAATCAAATTAAGACAATTAATAAGATGGACAAGTCGGTTGGTAGCCGAATGCGGGTAGTGTTTAATACTACAAAAGCAATGTAAAAATAGAGAAATGATAGTTTCAGCTTACCTCTTTTTTTTCCCCTTTTGCAAGATACGCTACATATATCTTTACTCTCTTACGACTAAAAACAGAAATAACACTTTTCTCACCAATTATTTTCCATGAAAGACAGACCAATAAAACTGAGGCCCTCTTTAACTCTATCGATACAGGACCGTCCCATACGTCCCTTCAAGCAAAAGACGACAGCGTCCGAAACGTCTCCGAATGTCACTCTGAAATTTCAACCCCCTTTCGTTAAGTGTGATTGATTTCACACCCGCGGCGCGTGCTTTCTTCGTTAGAGTGGCTCGCCCGGATTTGTTTGTGTTGGGAAAGAAATTAAGACTTTCGTCGGCAAAAATCTTTTCGATTTCGGGAGATGTTGAGAGCATGGTATTAAGAAATCGAATAATTTTAATCCCATCTTAAAGTTATTGTGTAATAAACGGTCGAGATAAGCAATTTTCGTCCGAATTTGAGGACTGATTAATGGTTAAGTCAACAGAATGACCGACATCCTTTTCAATTGTCGTCCATTCGGCATGTAGTCTGCACCACATTTGACAGAATAATCGACAAGGCGACAAGTAAATCAGATATCGCATTTTGCAGACTGTTTTCGGTCGGTCGGCTACGAGATCAACAAGACGGGTGAAAATTTGTATGTTTTGTTTTTACTATCGACAGTTTCGATCACTTTTCGGAGGAATTATTAGGTAAAACTAAAGTATCTGTATTGCACAAGAATGTGGCAATACATAGTAGTCATTACTCTCAACCGCCATTTTTATTCGGCTCGGAATTTTTCGGCCCATAGACCTAATGTTAAAATAACCTCTATTAACTGCCATTCAAACCCCTCTGAGCAGTCGGGTTGTTCGCGCGTTCAACTTCAATAAAATACATTCCTTTCGTCTCTCCGACAGTGCAGATTTTATTAAGAGAAAATTGAGGAAAGAAAGAACAAGAAATACATACACTCAAAAACAACACAGGAAATCAAATCCTTTCCCATTGTGAAGAGAAAATTGAATTTCGGACTCTACCGGGTTTGGGCAATAAAAAGTTCATTTGTGCCTTTCAGGTGCTGATTCGAACTCTGAAAATAAATCTGCGACCATCAGCGAATGACATTTTCAGCTCAACGACTGTAGAAAAAATTGACGATATCAAAGCCTTTTTCCTCAACCGACCAAAAAATGAAGATATATTTTTACAATTTAAAAAAATTGAAAAAGAAGACCTCCGAAAAAGCTGAGAGACCCAAGCAGAAGCAAATTTTATTCTTTTTAAAAAAAGAGAGAGAGAGAGAGAGAGAAATTAATTTTCGGATAAAGTACTTTTTTTCTTTGGATAATTTTTTAAATTAGCTTTATCAGAAATTACGAATTAGGACTTATTTGAATAAGTATTTTGTACTCCACTCCCAAAAATAATACCCTTTTAGAGCGGCAATTTTCCTCGGAACGGTGGGTGAGTATTATAGAAGGTTTCGGTGTATTACATACTAGCCGCCCTCTTCGACTAGCTTGTTCGTCGGGAATATAAATTCAATTGAATCTCATATGCTTAATTTGATATTCATGGTTCCCTTAAAAAAGTAATTTTAAACTTCAAATTTTGATAGACACTTAACCCATGTTCTTTTAGTAGCTTTGCATCTGTTCTTTTCATTGTCTACATGAACGTCCTAATGGAGTCAAGTAACTGCATGTATCATCTAACATCTAATTTCACGTCGTCGACACCTTTCTTATTCCTTATGCAAAATACGTATTTGATTTCAGCATGAAAATGGCGCGACGCATTTTACGTCTTGCAGCATGCTAGCTGGATTAAAACATGCTGATAGAAAGAATTAAAACACAGCAACCATAATCATTGAGCTTACTAAATATGTTTCTAAATATAGTTATTACTTCAGAGGACTTCGTTTACAGATTTGATAGAAAAATTCATGAAACAAAAAAGAAAGTAAAATCCATTATGACATTACCTTAGCTTTCAATAATGGAAATTAAACACTCAATTAAATATTATTTGTGCAAACACTGGCAACGGTTTGAATCAGATTGCAACAATGAAAATAATCGTTGCAAATTATGCCTAAAAATATTTTTACAAATTTATTAAACTTAGAGGAAAACTTATAAGACAACTTAATTGATATCATTGAAAAGGTAATTTTTTTAACTTTCAGATGGCATAAAAATAATTTTTGTGCTGACATATTTTCGGAAGGTAATAAGGAAAAACGCCAAAATTTCGCTTAATTTTTAATTAATTAAAATTTCCAAAAATAAACCTTCCGAGGTGCACATTCCCACCTTCCAAAGTAGGTTTGTGCGAAATATCGTAGCCCTGGGTCCAGCGGTCTGCCCTGTAGAACACCACAACACACACACATTCTCCTTTATTATTAGTAGAGATATGTAGATACTGATTAGTTAATGTGTATTCAAAAGTGTGGGTATTTTATTAAATTATATATATACTGTCTTTAGTGGAATATCTTAGTGCAATATAATGTTATATTGCATATTTTTATCCTGAATTTTAGCCTTTTATATACAGTTATGTTTTATTGTTAGGGTTAGTATAAGACTTTTCTTTCTAAATTCTTTCATTTTAGGGTAAATTACCCTGTTTGTTTTTTCAACAACAATAGTAACAGGGATGGTTTGTACAGCAAAATTAATTTAACCTGGCTAAAGCTTGTTCGCAGCCAAGCTGCTATTTTAATTGTTGAAAACTCCATTTACTTGGTCTGCCTATTTCAATACTTTTAATAACAACAGAGTTTTCTTACTTGTTGACATATAAATGCTTAAACTTGATTTTTTGTTCAAGCTATCTTTAGTATTTTCTATTTTTTAGATTTTATTTAAAATTGATGCAATATTCAAATAATGATTTTTTAGTATAGGATTTGATTCTTGATATGTTTTGTTTACTTTATTTCTGTATGATTATATACAAGTTATATTTAGATTTATATTATATATATATATACGTTTTTTATAGGTTAAAAATTTGTAAATAATTATATTTTCACGTGTTTCGGCTATCATTTTATTTTGTTATGAGATTTAGATAATAATCTGCAAATTTTTTCCATTATCAGTACGGTGCACTTCACTTCCTAAGAGATTTGTTCATTTTTTCCAAGAGATTTTCTACTATTGCTTGTCGTTCAGACAGACAATTCTTACTGCACCGATATTATACAAATAGCTAATTATTCCAAATAACTAATTATTATAACTGAATTCGAAAATTAATATTTAATTACCTTTAATGAAATATAAAATTAATTATTATGAGTCATTTTGAAGTTACCTAAATTAGAAAAATTTTGCTTGACCCCCCCCCTAAGACGGGGGGGAGATCCTTGCAGGGTATCTCCATTCTATACCTCAGCAACTTTTACCAGCAACAGGGTGACTCTAGCTAATCCTAACACGTCCACAATACTTCCACCACATTACTTCTACAACATAACATGTTTCGTGACTAACTTCGTCGCATAGTGAAGTACATCGAATACTCATTATGGCACAGTGCCTCTTCCCTCTTCTGTCGCCGCCTCTGCATTTGAACAGAATTTTGCTTTAAATAACAAAAACCGATATTTTCTGCAATAAAAATCTATTTTCAAAACGTATGTTGTTTAATTTCATAAATCTTTTTTTTTTTCGCCTTGTGTCTAAAATTACGCAGAACCAAAACGACCTTGAGCATTGGGGAAAAGGCTTTTTTTTTCTTTCTCTTCGGAGTTCAAATTTTGGCGAGTAATCTCTCTTGGTTTTGACGCGATTATGATTACTCAGAAAACGAAACAGAACTTATTGCTGTTAATTAATTTCTTTTTTATCATTTTTATATGGTAGCAACTTCTAAAATATCGCTGCTTTTGAAATTATTTATTTATCTTATCTTTTTTCAGTATTTGCATCATTTTTTGTACATATATATATAACAATATACATTAAAATAAAATTGAGATAAATGATAAGTGAAATATGAAGGCGATGCAAAAAACTCAAATGCAACTAAAAATATATCATAATAAAAAGAGTACAAATGAGACAAAATATTGAAAAAGATGAAAAGTAAAGCAAAAGGTTGCGTTATTGACGTTTTCTCCAATATTAAATAATTTTCCCAACATTAAAAAATGCTGAAACAAATTTCCTTTAACCATAGTTTATTATTCCCGCCAAAATTGTGTCGATTAATCAGTTCCAAAACGTAGGAATTTGTTTCGTTTATAATTCAGTTGCTTTTAAAATGCGAGATTGGGATAGATTTCTGTTTCTGTACATCTAATTTATTTACATTCTTAGTTAGAATACGATATATATGCACGCATTATTAATTATGTACATAAAGAAATTTTCAAAAGCATCATCTGCCGCTCTTTTACCCCACAATCTTGATTGGCCATGGCTCTCTCCGTGGTCATTCACTCAACCTCTTACGTCAGCTCACTCTCTTTTGCACCTCTCTTTCCCCAGTCTTACAGTGGTGGTCAGAGAAAGGTTTGGGGTGGTTGTCCGTACTTTGCATTTTATATGTTTGATTAATCTGTTTATCTATAAAAAACTAATTGTTAAACTACAGATTTAACGGATTCATTTGTGCGAAAGTTTATCCGAAAGATATTTGCATACAATGAAAAATATTATAACCATGCTAAGAAAAATATTTAAAATAGAATATGACGCTTTAGGTTATGCTGTATAATATGAAACATTCAATGTACCTACCTTAACTTCTCAAAACTCCGTATTAGAAGAGTGAAGAAAAAAAAGTTTTACTGAATATGTAATTTAAAATTTGAGTTGGAATTCGATTATTATTCGAGCATTATTCATTGTAAATATTTTAGTTTTTTTATGAAATTCCCTTTTAATTATTAAAAATTAGGCATCTTTTATTTCAAGATAACAACATGAAAGGATGGTTGGTGCAATCAATTCTTTTTTTGCATAGAGTCTTCTGCTGTATACAATTTTAAATATAGTGTCAAGTTTCTACTATTTACATTTCTCAAGCTTCCTTTAATCAATAATACACAAATTATGTACTTAAAAACAATGTAATAGCAAAAAATAAAGAAACAATTCTCTCTTTTTGCTATGAGAACGAAACGTAGGCGTACACCAAGCAAAACAAATCTACTTCTGGTTGTTGGCGAATTCTAATAGAAAGTAACCCCAAGACGCGTAGGAACACGAACTACGTCATTCATCGGTGCAGCGCCGGAAGTGTAGCGTAATCTCTGTTAGCTTCTTAACTTGTCTTTGAGTGCGGTGTGGAGGCCGATTCTAGTTGTGGTTTTAAATGTTTATAATAAATGTATAGTTGCAAAACATGGCGTTACCATTCGATTCTATACCTCAGCAACATTTACCTGCAACAGGGTGGCTCTAGCTAATCCTAACACGTCCGCAATAGTTCCACCACATTACTTCTACAACATAGCATGCTTCGTGATTAACTTCGTCGCATAGTGAAGTACATCGATTATTCATTATGGAGAAGTGCCTCTTCCCTTTGACTGATTGGGTCTAAAATTTGACTTTGAGAAAAAAATTTTAGTTGACAGATCACATACTAAAATTAATGCGTCTAGCCGTATCGCGTTTTTAGGTTATCGCGTTTACAAACTCGCGAATAAACAGACCGACAGCCAGTTAGCACTATGATGAATTATCCAAAATTTGGTACACATCTGTTGTTCTGATGATGAAACCATATCCCAAATTTCATCCGTCTAGCTTGTTGCCTTAAGGAGTTATCGTGTTCACGTCGCACGGACGGACTAATTTCCCGTTTAAGGATTTCTTAAAAAATTTGGTGAAAATCTACAATTTCGGCTTAAGGACCACAACCCAAATTTCTTCCTTCAAGCTGTTTGCATTTTTTTATTTATCGTATTCACAGACAGACATAATTCCGAAAAGGTTTTTATCGGACTATGGAAGGTCTAAAACGTGGTTCATAAAAAAAGTCCCAAGGTAGAATTTTTGCCGATTACAATACTGTATCTTTGTATACAGGGTGATTATAAAGAAACTGCCGATATATATCCCCCTAGCGAACGTACCGTTAAAGGGAGGGGAATAAAATTTTGTTTGCAGGTATTTTACGGTATGCACTCAAAAATGATATGCAAAACAATAGTCCAGCTCTCACGGTTACGGTTACAGTGAAAAGATTTCAAAATTTTCAAATGGCAATACCTCGTTTTTTCATGTAAACGTGATCTTCACAGTAAAAAACTTACAATGAGTTTGAAAAGGTATTTATTCTTAGAGCGAAAAATGACAACCTTTCTCAGACGAGGAAGAACGCGAAAATAACTAATAGTAAATAACAGCTAGAAGAGAATTCTTTGTCTCTTCCTAGCGCCACTGTTTTTTTGCCCTAAAAATACCGTTCCAACCCCAATTTAAGTTTTTTACTATGAGGATCACATTTCCGTGAAAAAAAAGTAAGTGTTGCTATTTGAAAATTTCGAAATTTTGTCACTATAACCGTAACTGTAAGAGCTGGAATATTGTTTTGTGCATTATTCTTGAGAGCATACCGCATAATACCTGCATACAAAAATTTGTTTCCCTCCCAATAACGGTATGCTGACTAGGGGGTCATATATCGGCAAAGTTTTTTTATAACCAGCTTGTACTTCGTATACAAGGGCAGCTTAAGCTTGTCGGGGGGCACCTGTCCCTGAATTTCTTGGGGTCCCTCTGAAACATTACACTAAAGTATTTGAAATTTTTGCTTTTTCTAATCATTGCGTTTTAAAATAGTCAATTCTTTCAGTCATTATAATTACATTTTTACGAATAATTATTATTACGTTACATAGTTTTTAAAATTTTTGAATAATC
This sequence comes from Araneus ventricosus, assembly GCA_013235015.1. Classification (NCBI taxonomy): domain Eukaryota; kingdom Metazoa; phylum Arthropoda; class Arachnida; order Araneae; family Araneidae; genus Araneus; species Araneus ventricosus. Next base: position 48,854 of record BGPR01006614.1, on the reverse strand, counting down.
TTTGTTGAAAACTAAGAGGCTTTGAATACAGCGATTTTATTTTTATGCATTAAATCCTCGTGCATAAACACTATCGAAATAAGCTAAGGATTCGTTGTATGAAAAGGAAATTTAATTGGCTCCTTCTTAGCAAAATTACTTCTTGTATTACTTTTTAATAATCAACTTGATTTTCTACATAACCTTTAATGAATCATTAAGTTAAAAATTGAGCTAATTTAATACTAAATATTAAAATATAAGTGAATATTGAAATATGTTGAAGTATGAGTGATAAAAGTAAGAAAAATATTTTTATAAAAACATGAGAAAGGCGCAGTTCGGGTTCGCGCCGTAGATTTTTCGTGGAAACGTCGGTATAAAATCATAATAATATTAATATGCAATTTAATTATCAATCTCTTTAATACAATATTTACACAGAGTAGTATAATGGTTACAGAATAGATAAATCACAAGCTACCACAGACCCTTGATACATGCGATAAACTTGTGATTTATCTATTCTGTAGCCATTAAACTACTCTGTGTAAATATTGTATTAAAGAGATTGAGAATTAAATTACATATTAATACGAAGTACTTGTTTTATGATTTCATCCCGACGTTTAAACGAAAAATTTACGGCTCGGACTCGAACTGAGCCTTTCTTCTGTTTTATTTAGAGTAGCTTTTGATGGCGCTGTTGACAGTATATAGAAATACATTTCGCGGATGCGCAGTAAAACATTATTTACTACAAATGCTCATATTTCCCGTACTATTCAAATTTTTGAATTCAAATTTTAATACAACGTTTCTTTTACGTATTGTCAAGTATTCTGTAAGTGTCGTAGAATTCGAAGGAAAACTCTGCATGTTATAATCAAAAAACATGCAGAGTTTGAAATTTTCAATTTAATACCGATTTTTACTTATATTCTGATAGATATTTTTATTGTCTCACTTCTTTTCACACCAGAGTCAAACTCCTAGCTAAACACGTTTCCGCTCTATACTTACTTATAACCTTACATAAAGCTAATTAATAAGAATCACGCGCATGCGCCTACACTGGTACGATGAGGTCACAGGCAACACAAATACGATGCGACAAACTCTTACAGATATGTTATATCCGTTATGGGGTCAACCATTCTTTTCGCGTAATTAGTCTCGTAGTTATTAGCGATTCAAATCTGACGGTATTTTGTCACACAAGAAAGTTCGACCGACGTCAAAATTGCATTTCGCGGTCCCCCTTTTAGCCATTGTCATGCGTCTTACCTTTAATCCGTCCCCGTCCGTATACAACAAAATAAAAAGGATCACCTGCAATCTGAAAGCTGAAGTGATGAATTAAATTTCGGTGATATCGAGAAAGCAAATGCTAATCAGGATCACATCCCGAATAAGTATCTTTCTTCCCTCTTATTCTGATAAAAACAAAGATTCGTTTTCTTCCCTAAACGCCCAGCGCCCTCTATGTCAGAGGCAGTTGAACAAACATTTTCTAACCCATCCGAGTTATCTCAAATCCTGTAAGCCCACTCCCGCCATTAAACACGACTTTCGACGTCTTAAGGGAGATTCCTTTTTATTTACTTATTTTTGTACTAATCTAACAAGGTTCGATTCGAGAATCGGCGAGATAGGAGTCGTCTGGCGAAAATTCCGCCATCCAATCAGGTGCAAGGGTGGAAGGATCTCGTTCGAACATACCCGGATCAAGTGAGAAAAACTCACCGGAGAGGAAGGAATCGAAGTAGGAATATTTTCGGAAGAATAAAACGGAGGAGGATAAAAAAAAAAGAGAAAGAGAGGGAAAAACCGGGATAAAAAGGTAAATGTTCTGGCGTGCAAATCGGGAGAGCTCAAATGATAGCGGCAAATAGCAGAGTTAATTTTTTTATTGGAAATGGGAGGGGGATCGTCGAACTATTTCCATTTTCCTTCTGACGGCTTGACTTGCTTTTGACTTTATCGTGACCAGGGCAGATTTCGTATAGGCCATGGCCTAGGGGGGTATATGCAAATGAAATAACAACCAAATATTTACAAACTTATCAGTATTATTTTGAAAAAGCCATATAAAATGATATGCAACACATAAAAAAGTTCTAGAAAACATAATTTTTGCCCAATTTTCTGGAATTAAAAGAATTTGTGACAACAGGAATTCTTTTTCCATGAAAATTTAATTAAATGCAATAAACAGATTAATTTTCCTAAGAACTACTACAATATTATTGCTTTAATTAGAAAAAATGCAAATAATTTAAACAATAATAATTTAAAATATAAATAAATAAAATAAAAAATGAATGAAGGTAAATGAGAGAGAATGAATGATATGAATTAAAAGGAATGAAAATGGATTAATGGAATTACAATTTAATTCAATGCAAAAGATAAAATAATAGGTATAGAATAAAATGGAATGACAACAAATTAATGGATTTGAATTATAATAGAATGAAAAAGATTAATAATAATATTACAATAATAAAATAATTATAGATAATTAACATTACATCTCATTTATTACGTTTTTCGAAAACTCAAATTTTCTGAGGTTTTAATACATAAATAGCTTCCTAGAGAGAAAAGTTATAATTTTCTTGGATAAATAATTATTGCAGTGAGTGTGTATGCATGTGATGAAGATTTTCTGAGTAACAATTAAATTGAAAAAATAGCATGTTTAAAATTTTGGTGTAAAAAGCAAGAATTTTAGAATTTTTTTTTTTTTAATTTTGAAAAAAGCCTATTTTGTTAATTTTATAAAAGGAAAGTAAATAATTATTATGGGTTATAATTTTGAATAGTGAATCTGAACATGTTTAAAGCCATTTGTCACTTTAAACTGTCCTCTTTAAGCTAAAAGTTTGTGAATTGGATCAAATCGTTTTTCGAAAACTCAAATTTTCTGAGGTTTTAACACATAAATAGCTACCCAGAGAGAAAAAATATAAGTTTCTTAGCTAAATATTGCAGTGAGTATGTATGTACACATGTGGCAAAGCTTTATGAGCTACAATTCATTGAGAAAAGTGGACATTTCGAAGTTTGTTGGAATGAAGTTAGGGCTAATGAAACTGTTGAAGAAGTATTCAAGCGTGTGTACCAAAAAGTTTTAAGTGCCCGATTTCTGTTTGATGGAAATAATTTTTATTTGTAAACATCTTATAATTATACATTTTAGCATTCAAATTTCTTTCTAACATTTACATATACAGATATATATGGTATAAAGGTAAAATTTTAATTTTAGAAATTTATGATTTAGTTTTTAGTCATTGATGAAAAATTAATTTAAAAATCATGGTATTTCAAATAATTTAAATTTACTTTTAATAATTAATGTATTTATAATTTCCTATTATTAGCAGACACTCACAACTGTATGGCGAGAGAGAGAAGCGAGATGGGATCACGTAGTGATCATAAAGGAATCGCAACATGATTCTTGGGGGTTGACGAGCCGAGCGAATAAGGGGTTGTAACTTATATAATACATAACAATTCAATATTATAAACATAATTGTTTATTTATTTCTATGCAATTTTTAAAACATTTCAAACAAAGTGCTGACAAAAACATGATGGCAATAGTGGTAAAAAAATAAAGAGGAGCAATGGTTATCACTGCAGTAAAATTTCATTTTTCACTTTAGATCGGCGCCGCCCTAAGCAAAGTGGGGCGCTCTTAGTGTAGCCGCCGATGGGACAGAAACAGGAATTACAGAGCCGGCGTGAACGTGTTAAGGAATATTTTTTCTCGGGCCAGCATTACCAACATTATATCCGAAACGACATAGAATTACAGTAGAATCTTGAATATCCGGACATCTGTCATTAGAGGTCTCTGTTAACCGATCCAGTGCCAGAAAATTGAATTTCCTTTTTCATTTTTTAATAAAGTCAACTAATTTTTCAGAATAGAGTGTGAATACTGGCGTTGGAGTCAATTTCCACTATGCGAAAGCTTCTAAAAGGTTGTTATCGGGATGTGACTTTTTGTAACTTAAGAAGTTTAAAGGGAAAAAATGAAAACACAATTCCATTCTTATTATATACTAGCAGTACGCACACGGCGTTGCCCGTGGAATCAGGACTTCAACAAAATGAGAAAAAAAACGCCCACAATGACATGAAAAAGTTTTGAAAACAAAACAAAAGATACACATTATTGATTTTCCCGCTTATTTTTCTTCGCGACAATGATAATCCGAAACAATATTAAAAATTGCAACATGAAAATGATTATTATACAGCAAGCAAAATATGCGAGACATAAACCATGTTAATACACTGCCGAAAATAATAATCGAAGTCATGACGTACCCTGCGCTCTGCACCATCAGCCAATAAAATTGCAACAATGCATGTTGGGAAGCCTCCGGAGAAATTTCCGCGGTGGAATGCTCGTTAGAGATAAAATATCTTTCACTTGACGAGGAAAAAATTAATTTTAAAAAAAACGGAAAAAGCTATTTTAACCGTTCTAGTTTTAAGCTAAAAAAAATTTGAAAATAATAGTGTTATTAGAACGTCGGATGCAGCAAATTTAAAAACAAAAATAAAATTTCGATAGAAAAAAATATTTTAAAAATTTTAAAAAATTTCTCAAAATTCAGTAAATTACGTTTGAAGCTCAAAACAAATTTCATTAGAACGAAAATTGTTTATTCCATCCGATGGTGCATTGTTTGTTTTTTACTATCATTAGAAAAGATACTGCAGCCGTAAACGTGCCGAAAACGACCCAAAACAACATAAAACATTAAATAAAAAATGTTCTAGATTAAATTTTAAAATTCTGACTTCAAGGTGCATGGAGTCACCATTACGATTACCTGTGTGCCAAATTTCATGGCTGTGAGTGCGATAGATTCGTCTGGACACCGCACACAAGCACGCACACAAACATTGCCTTTTATAAGTATAGAAGCACTGGATTAGTAATGTGAACAAATTTCATGCATTTTATGAAAAAATGGCGCTGTAAATGTGTCCGACATTTTCCCGTTGAAGAGCGGGGGAAAATATTCTTTTGAGAATCCCTTAAAGAATCATTGGGATATGCAAAAGAATAAGCCAGAACAAGTAGCATTCGCGAATCTTCTTATCAAAACTGCTTCAAAAAATTCATGTAAGAAGTTACATGAATTTTTACAAAAGTTTTTTAAAATGTTAATACGTGGTAGTACTTGCGGACTTCTTTTTATAATTTCAAATAAACAATTTAGAATGTTAATACGTGGTAGTAAATGCGCACTTATTTTTATAATTTCAAATAAACAATTTAGAAAATTCTTGTCGAAAGAAAAGAAGCCATAATTTAAAATTCAGTCTTTATTAAACATGTTTTCGATTATCCGAGATGATTACTGTCCCATTTAGCTTGGATAATCCAGGCTCTACTATACTGTTTATTCTTTCTTATAACTAGCAAAATCATTGACTTATCCAATAAACTACAAAGCATTAAATGTAAAATTATTCTGATCATTTACAGTATACGAAAATGTGTCGACGAGAATTTATCTTTGTACTACCGTCTGACTTTTCAGAAAAATTTGAGTCACGTGTATGAAATTAACAATCTTGTTTTATCATGCTCAAATACAGTCACGGATCTTGGGATCATCTTTGACACTAAACTTGATTTTTCCCAACGCATTGATACCATGGTCTCTAAGAAATATCGCAGGCTTGGAATTCTTAATCGTGGAACCAGAGAATTTTCCAGTGAACCTGTCCTGAAAATCTTGTACTGTGTTCATGTACTATCCAATCTGGAATATTGCATCAGTATTATGTGGGATCCCAATTTCCGAAACAAAATTGAAATTATTTTGAGAATACAAAACAACTTCTTGAGATATTTACTTCACAAGAAAAATGGATTTTACTTGCAAGATGTATCTTCTTCACTTCTACGTATTATTTTTAATATGCCTAGTTTGTGTTCCAGACGAGATGTTTCTTGCGTTCTTTTCTTTTACAAAGTTACTAATGGTTCGATCGATTGTAATGATATACTGAGCTCTATAGATTTCCGACTGCCAGATTTTTAAGGAACCAAAGTTCCTTTCCAAATGTAAATTGAAAATTTAATTATATTGACAGGTTCTCGTTATATAAATTTTATAAAATTTTTAACGAGTTCTCTGATGAACTTGACATTTTGAATACGTCTCTTGTCACTTTTAAATCGAAATGTTTATAGCTTTTAAATACATGACGTGTTTTATTTTGCCTTCTTACAACTTTTTAGAATTTTATGCGTTTTGATTTTCCGTGTTCTTATGTGTTCGACAATTTTTTAATGTATTTTATAGGTTTTAATTTTTGTACTCTGTTTTTGGCGACGTGTTGCAATTTATTTTTATCTTAAGTGTCGCAATTTATTTTTATCTTAAGTGTCGCAATTTATTTTTATCTCAAGTGTATATTTTCGTCTTTAAACTTTTAAACTCCTGGTGTGTTTTTAGAGGATTCGGTGCTTGCGTGTTTTGACTTTTTAACCCTTGCCTTTTGGAAATGGTCTTTTAATTTTCTTAAAAAATACGGCTTTTAGAATCATAGTGTGTTTTAATGTTTTGTTATTATGTGTTTTCGTTTTCAATTATAAATGCGTTTGCAAAATTTTTATGATTTGTGTTCAATTTTTCATTTTCTAGTGCATTTTTTTTTTTATTTATTCGTTTTGGCTTTTGTTCTTTTTGTGTTTGTCGTTTATAGCCCTCTGTAAATGGAGTTTTCTCTGTAGTGTGCCTTTCTTTAAATAAATAAATAAAATAACTATTAGTCTATTTAATGAGTTCAGAATTTGGGTTATATAAGATGTATTATAATTGTTTTATTCTTTTTAATTTAAAATTTTAGCAACACCCATCGATTATATAACCATAAATATACATTCAAAATTTTAAATTTAAAAAAAAGAATTCACTTTTACAAATCAAAAATCGCAATTAAAATTCTTTAAAAAAAATTTTACTTACCATTTTTCTGAAGCTCCAAACCGCAGTTGGCATCAGAACTTTTAGCACAAAATTAAAAAATCATCATTTTTAAGCACTATAAATTGTTGCTCATCTCTTTCACATTTCATTTCTAGATTTTAAAAAATCCAAAGAAATCAAATACGGTCACAATAAAAAATTTTCGTCAGAAATCGTCTGTTCGCTTTTCCCGCCTACGTGACACGATTCCGAGAGCGATATGACTACTGACCTAGAGTTTCTCACGCGTTCTAGTTTTGTTTCGGAAGTGGGATTTCCTTGGACGGGGGTTGCGGGGGTTATCGGGCACATGCGTACCTGCGACCACCAGGGCGGGGGTGAGGACCGAAAGTCTGCGCCGATTCGCGGTTCTTCAGAAGGAACGCGGCTCTCGTAGAGAGAAGATAGTTATTTTGGGAAGCAGACGATAACGAAAAATACGAGAATCTTTTAACTTAATGATTGCCTCGCGGCTCATGAAATTCAACTCTTCGAATGGTTAGATTTTATATTTTGGGATAGATATGGAATTCGTGGCAGTTTGACTTCTGTGCTATTGGAGCACAGAACACTTATATACTAAACTTAGAATTCGCATTTCGCTTCAATTAAGAGGTTAGAGACTTACTTGTTTTAACATCTTCAGTATTAGTCAATTGTTTAAAACATGTTTGTGATAAATTACCTTTAAGTCAGATGCAAAAACTGAATTCTTACTCTTGACACATTTATGAATGAGTTTTTAATTCGTTTGATCAAAAATTTAAAGGTTCCGCGACTAACGGAATTTAACTATTCGAATGGATTTACAGTACTTTTTTACACGTCGTACAACGTCTACAGTCGTCGTAGACGTACAGTACAACGTCTTTCAAGGGACTGGCGTCAAACGTCGTATATATGAAAAGACGCGTAATAGAAATTTAAACAAACGGCTTTTGGTTATTACAAATCTAATGCTGCTAATGCAAATTTATTGAAAAGTAAT
>BGPR01006614.1:0-40864 GCA_013235015.1 Araneus ventricosus | reverse complement strand
CTTTTATTTCATACCTTGAAGTATTAATTATCCATTTCTTATTTTACCTTATATTTTTAAGGAATTCTTAAGGAAGACGTTTGATTTTAAAAAAATCTTCACCTCAATTAAAGAAACGTCTTAAAATAATAGAGGAGGAGAAATTATGACTGACGCAGAAAAAATTGCTAATTTTAGAAAGGAGGAAAACGACGTTTAACCAAAGCTTTCTGTTGTATAAATGAAGCACTTTATCATAATAATGGTTACGAATAAATCTGGCATGTGATGACACGACGTATAAATGAGAATTGAGGGGTGCTTTACTGTGTTTTATGTGTTGGTAAAGCTATGGAATTCGTAGCAGCTTTAGTTCTATGTTATAGGAGCAATGGACACTTATATATTAACCCTTAAAAGCTCAATTTTTTGAAAAAAAATTTATTTTAAAATGTTTTTGACTTTCATTTCTTGACTAAAACATGGGGAAAATACTTTAAAAAATCCTATTATATTTTAAGTATGGTTTATGGCTAAAAAATAGTTTGTTACCAATTGACAACACTGGACTTTATTTCAGAAAAAATTCTTTAATAAAATTCTATAATATAAAACACAGATTCATTTTAAAAAATAATAATATGGATAAGGAATTTCCTTCAACATTTGTAGAATAAAATATGGTAATCTCAAGAGTACAAACGAGCTAAAAAGATGCAGTCTCAAGTGAAAAACATCAATTAATTTTTTTTTATCAGCACTAAGGTTTCCAGGTTGTAAATTGATTGAATAACAATTTCAATATGTATCCTATTGGCAACAACAGACATTAGAGCCTCAATCTTATTCTCAAGATTTTAGAAGAAAAAATCGGGTATGTTGCTTACAGGCAGAACTGGCATTTAAGAGTTAAATTTAGAATCCATATGTCGCTTCAGTTAAGAGTTTAGATAAGGTGCTTGTTTTAACGTCTTAGACATGTATAGAATCAGTTGATTGTTTAAAATATGTTTATGAGAAATTGCCTTTAAGAACCAGCGGGAGTGGCCTCCCCTAAACTTTCTCGTATACTTCCCCAAAAGGCGTTATTTCTCCTCCCCCCGCGTGGATAAAAAATTCGAAGCTACTGTAACCCAGAATGCTATGCATATCCACTAGTTTACTTCAGATCGTGCCAAGGTCTCGAGTATCGCTAAGAGCTCGGCAAGACCAAAAATAACCTTTAGTCATAGCAAGAAAATTTAATACGCAATTTGAACGCCTTTTTTCTAATGATTGAAACAAAAATTGAACACAAATCTACAATTAAGATTAGGAGGCCATATGGCAAATTTCATTTATCTAAGTCATTTTCATTGTCTTAAAGACTTATAGCGCTTACAAGCATGCGATTATACAGACAGTCTACCCTTTGACTGATTTGGCCCTAAATTTGATACGGACCTACATTCATGCTGATAAAACTGCTCATGCTGATACCAAATTTTATTCATCTAGTTATTCAAGTTTTTGAGTTATAGTGTTCACATGACTGCGGACAGACAGACAGATTTCCCGCAGACGGATTTTGTCCAAAATTTGACCGAAACCTACAAATTATGTGTCAAGATCACATACCAAATTTCATCCCCGTAGCTCTAATAGTTTTCGAGTTACCGTGTTCACAGACAGACACACAGACATAATTCCAAAATTGTGTGTTTCGGACTCAGGGAAGTCTAAAACGTGAAGATTCGTCAAAATCTGGAGTTCGAATTTTTTGACGATTACAATACTTTCTCTTTGTATACTTCGTATACAAGAAACTGAAAAGTTTCCACTCTTATGAGACAAAACTTGACCGAATTAAAGAGCTTTGAATCTCGCTGACTTAGGACATTTTAATGTCCGCCTCGTGGAAGAATCTCCAATCAATGCACAGCGCTTACTCAATACAGCCGCTGATTGGTTTAAAATTATGAAATTCATAGCTCCATAACTCGGTGAGTTTTAATCGCAGAAGATTGGAACTTTTTTTGTGAAATGTTAGTGTGTTAAAAATATTTAAATAAAGATGACTAATAGGACCGAGAGAGTGAATAAAATTTTAGATTTCGCTATTTTTTAGCAGTACATTTATTGACACAAACAACATAAAATATAATTATTTACGTCATTTAAATCATTTTTCTGATTGGAAGTATATGCCTCTATCTAACGTTCAGAAATTAGCCATTGGACCCGTACTAGAATGGACACCCTTGTATATCTTTTAGATTTTATTTTATTTTTATTTTACACATTTAACTCTCTGATTGCTCAATTTTTAACAAACTCGCTTCAAAAATTTAGGGGGGTGCATGTTTGAAATTTACATATATTTGGGTATAGTTTTGTAATAATTTTTTTAAATATTTATTTAGATCATGAGAACACATGTTCAAAAAAATCAGTTTTAGATGTAATCATATAAAAACAAAATTCTGAAATTGAATTATGATTTTCATATCTATGTTGCACTAAAGCCCTGAATACGTGCGTATTCAGGGCTTTATGTTGCACCACTGCCGAATATTTTGAAAGATTAGTGAGTCATCTTCAAATTTATCACTATTTAAAGAGGAATCCAATAAATGACTGTTATTATCGCTGTTATTATCTTCAAAATCACTTTCCGAAATCGATATTTCTTTATAAATATACAGTCTGTCATTCGCTGAACATTTCCTGCAAGCCATATCTCACAAAGAATTTAAGAGAGGGAATAGAAAACTGATTCTCTCCGCGAACTTTAAGCAAACTTATAAGACAACTAACCCCATCTGTTGACAAAAACCTGATTTAAAGTCAAACTATTGTCATAACTGATCGTTGAACGTTGAAACTGAGCAAATTTTGCTACAATTATGTTAGCCGTGGAAATCGCGGGAAAAGCAATCAGAGAGTTGGCATTATTTGGCGTTTAAACAAATATGTGAAGAATACTAATTTTACAGTTTTTCTCAGTACTTCTGATTATAATTTTGTCGGTTGCAAATTCAACAGGTACACCTTGTTGCTTTTTGAAAAAATAACTAATAAGAATTGTTTTGCAGTGGAGAGTTAAAGAAAAAAACACATTTATCATGTTCTTCTAAAACTCGAATTGCTTATCTTTGCCTCAATTAGTTTGTCATGTCATTTAGTAAAATTAAAATTCGATCTCATTTCTGTAGTATTAATTTTAGTAGCTTTTTTCTCGTTTATTCTAATAAGCATATCGAGAACAAATTTAAGTTTAAAAAAAGTTTTAAAAACCACACTCTTATTAATGTAGTAAAAAGCAAAATTATTTTTATTTAAAATATTTTTTACTTTTTTTAATTTGAGATATATTATTTCTCAAACTCACTACCAGGGCACGCTATTGGTACGGAATCAGAATTTGATATGATTAACTGATTAAGATATGCATATATTTTTTAAAAATACATTGTCATCGAGAATACACAAGCTTCAAGATATGAAAACTCTAGCATGTCCTTAAATGAATTAAAAATCTATTACAAAATTGCATCTTTGCAAGCATGAAACAAAATCAAGTCAAATAAAAGTAGGGGGAGTTGGGGTAGATTGGTACGCGGGAACACTGATACATTCCATAAATTTCGAAGATTTGAATGGCTCAAGTTCTTCGAATCCCCTCACGTAGATGCCACTGTTACCCTCAGCGTAGGGTATATTTTTCGGCCATATTTAGTCAAAAGTTAGGTTACGAACAAACCAGACCGCTAGTATTCTTGTCTGAGTAATTTTTACTTTCTCGTATACGAAAGAGAAAGTATTGTAATCGTCAAAAAATTCGAACTCGAGATTTTGACGAATCTCCACGTTTTAGACCTCCCTGAGTCCAAAAAACACGAGTTTGATGAATCTCCACGTTTTAGACCTCCCTGAGTCCGAAAAACACAATTTTGGAATTTTGTCTGTCTGTGAACACGATAACTCGAAAACTACTAATTGCTAATGGGGTTAATTTGGAATATAAAAGTTATTGATAAAACAAATTTTGCTTTTATCCCACACCTATTAATCATCATTATTTTCGATATTTTCGTGAAATTATCAATGTGCCCCAAGGGTGAAATGGAATATTTCCAGATACCTTTATATATTTAAAAGTTACTTGTGACATTTACTGTATAACTCACTTTTACTCGTGAAAAACAGTTCCACGAGATGCGTTTAGCTATTAAAAAGTGATAAACTATTCGAGAAGCATTACTAAGTTGTTTCAGACGATTTATTTCTGCGGCTAAGTTATAACGCTTTACACTTTCTTAACGATTCGAATGCATCGAACACCTATTTTTATGTTTATCTCATTAGTTGCGCGATACGTGCAGAATTATTTTAGTTCATAAATCTTCGAATATTATTTTAGCTTCTGGCTTTCTCAATTTAACTGGAAAGTTTGGTTAATGGAAAACATTCTCTGCAAGTTGTTATGAAATCAATATGAAAGATGTTATCAAAGAATTTTTATTCGTTTTTTACTGAGAATTTTCTTGGTTTTTCTTTCTTTATTAGAATAACGTTTAACTTTACCAAAGTATCGAACTAAGACGCCATTCCGAGACGAAGCAATCGTTACTATCGAACAAGAAAACAACTACAGAAGCATAACAAATATTTTATAGACTAAATTACCTTCCTTTGTTTTTTAAAATCATATTGCAGCTTGCATTCTTAGAAAGAGTTTTAAAGTGCTGTATTAATCAGCACTTTAACGAAGCATCAACGAAGCTTTAACGAGACGAAGCATCATTTTTTAACTCAAACATTAGCATACAATTAATATTCAGCAGTTTATCTTTGATAAACCGCTGAATATTAAGTGTATGCTAATTTGATCCGGTATAACTATAATCGATAAGAATAGGTAAGATTGTCCTCCTTTTATTAAAAGATAAACGCCATCGTGTTTTTTCAATGTGCTCACTTAAAGACCTGTGGAACGGAACTGCATAGCAAGATATTTCATACAATGTCCAATTTCGTAAATTAATAAATACTTTACCTTTCCTCTCAAATCTGTTTAACTTCGAAAGCTTATAATTTCCAGAATTTTGTATTCTAACATCATTTCAAATTTTACTTCAGTTATCTTAATATAAAACTAGAATATCACCCGTCATGGTATGACGGGTGCAAATTGCCTCTTCATTCGAGAGATTTCCCATTAAACTTGACGTGTTTAAATAGGTATATATGCGAGAGAAATGTTTAACATTGATTGAAAACAAATAAAATAAACATATGTTTTATGACAGGATATATTTTTTTATTTACATATTATTCACATATTTCTTTATTCAAAAAACCTCTTGGTACATTCCGAGTGAAGTATTTTTCGTTATTTAACAGTTTTCCTTGTACTTCAGATGTCTAATCAAAACAAAACACTTCTCTGCTTATCAAACGTTGCCAAAAAATATTATCAAATTAATTATCAATAATATCATCATGATTGCACTAAATAATCAGGTGCTTCGTTGCGTCCTAACTATACCACGCTCATGATATATCACTGACGTAATTTACTACTTTCTATTTAAAAAAAGAAAATTAATTTGAAATATATGATTAATATAATTTAAAATTTCTCGGGAACTATTGATCATAGCGAGATAAATTTTATATCAATCGATAGCAAATTATATTTCTCTATTTTAGAGCTATTAAATTTGAAATTAGAAAGACAATTACTCTTTTAAATTTAAAATTACTGAAATTTAGGCTCTCTAGCAATGAAATAATGCTGTTTAAAGTCTCGCAGTGCTATTGCGCGAGTTTTCTTGTTGGTGACGTCAAAGCGTTACCGAAAGACAGATCTGGGCTATTATATTAGAAATATTGTTACGAAAATCGTCCGGTGTGTGTACAGTGGAAGTAGTCCAACCAGAAAGATAATGGAGAATGACGCTTTATTCACAAATATTCAGGAAAAGAGGAAGCAAAAGAAACAGGGAAAAAACAGCACTTGTACAAATTAGAAACACAAACAGACAACAAATCACTAGTAATAACAGTAACAGCACTTTCAGCAACGTTCAACTCACCAGCTAGCACTGCAGGCAAAACTCCAAAGAAACTGATTTCTCTCCCTCGAGCCTTCCTGGTATTAATAGCTCTTCCAACGGGGCGTGATGACACATGAAAATCTCTGGAAAAATCTAGATTTCGGTTCCTAAGAGAAATAAGACCATAATTCTTGAAGAATCGAGATATTGGCCAAATTTGTCGCCAATGTCAGGAATACCAGCTCGGTCTTTCCCCGGCAATTAATAAAACCTCTGTAAATGTATCTTCTATTCCATAAGATTAACAAGGCAGGAAAGTGATATTACATGTATGGAACAATATTCTTTATACACTAAATGATCAAAAGTATCCGTACACTTCCTGATTTTCACATTTTTTAGAATTTCTCCGAAAAACCTGACCAACTACCCTTGAACTTAGACCATGCAAAGGATAGACTCTAAATCACGTTTTACAGTGAATATTCGGTCACGAAAGTATTTAGGGGGCCGACCAGAAATTGATGAAGAAGAAAAAAAAATCCGGAATCATACCGTCCGCAGAAAGCTGATAATGATTTACAAATTTCATCAATGGTTTTGCATAATATGCACATTGCTTGCATGCATTTTCGTAAAAATAGAAAGAATATTCTGGAAGTATAAAAGTTTTCTTAAAAAATCCCAAATTTTCCCGCATGTTTTTTGCTTATAATTTGCAGAATTTTCCACCAAATTATACAAAATTTACTGCAAAAATGACAATACATTAAAAAGCATTGCGTAAAAATGTGGAATAAATACTTTGAATATGAGAGGAAATATGAGTAATTGTAGTTAATAATTTTTTGCTGCGCATGCAAGAGACGAAGCATAATTTCTCTCTCACAAAGTCAAAGCCAGACATACAGGGCAACTTATATAAAAATTCTAGTTGAATACCATTAATATTTAGAAAGATATCGGCATTGCAGTTAGCAGGATTTCTTCTTCCTTTTCTAAGAGAAACAAAATAATGAGAGTTTTTCCACAAAATGAGTTTTTTAAACTTGAATTTTGAAATAATTTTATAGAATATAATAAAGACTGAAAATTCTGAATATCCAAGCATACTTATAAATAAAATCCATGATTTAAATTGCAGTTCGACAATTACTATCCGAAAATTAAAGTTTAAAAAATACCAATTTCTGGAGAAACCCTCACCATTTTGTTTCTCTTGGAGAGAAGAAGAAATTCTGCTAACTGCATCTCTAATCTATATCTTTCTAAATATTAAAGGTATGCAGCTGGAATTTTTATATAAGTTGCCCTGCACATCTGGCTTTGAATTCGTGAAAGAAAAATTACGCCATGTCGGGCACATGCGCAGTAAAAAGTTATTTACTACAAAAATTCATATTTTCTCCAATATTCAAAATATTTATTTTAAATTTTTACACAATGCTTTTCGAACGTATCGCCACTTTTTCAGTAAGTTTCGTATAATTTGGTGGAGAACTCTGCGTGTTATAAGCAAAAGACATGCGGGAAAACTTGGGATTTTTTAAGAAAAACTTTGTATCTTCCAGAATATTCTTTATATTTTTACAAATATGCATGTAAGCAATGTACATTTTAAACAAAACCATTGATGAAATTTAAAAATCATTATCCTCTTTCAGCAGAAAGGGTCGAGCCCAGAATTTTTTATTCTTCATCAATTTCTGGTAGGCCCCCTAAATGCCTTTGTGACCGAATCTTCACTGTAAAACGTGATTTAGAGTCTATCCTTTACATGGTTCAAGGGTAGTTGGTCAGGCCTTTCGGAGAAATTCTAAAAAATGTGAAAATCTGGAAGTGTCCGGATACTTTTGACCATATAGTGTAAATGGATTCAGTTCAGC
This sequence comes from Araneus ventricosus, assembly GCA_013235015.1. Taxonomy (NCBI): domain Eukaryota; kingdom Metazoa; phylum Arthropoda; class Arachnida; order Araneae; family Araneidae; genus Araneus; species Araneus ventricosus. The sequence continues at coordinate 32,958 of BGPR01006614.1, read as the reverse complement.
ATCAACTTCATGACTACTCTGATTGAATAACATACAGTCAAACCCTGCTGATGGATCATAGAATGCTCATATTAAAAATTTTATCCTCTAAGAGATTTTTGACAAATCAAATTAAATCGATTGCTAACAAAATTTGTAGCACATTTTCAGTAACATCATATCAGATTTATGTTGCACGATTTGCCAAATGGATTTTATCTTAAAAGAACCTGTGTGTAAGAAGAGCAACATCTAAATCTGTAAAACAAAAAAAGTCACGAATCTGCAAGTCAATTCAGTAAAAAAATATTCGGATGCATGAACCATATTCTTTGCTTGTCGATTTCTATTTTCTATACAATGATAGAGATAATTTTGAACCCAAATTGTCCTAAAACTAGATAACTAAGCATTTGTCTTATGGATTGCCAACTCCTTCCAGTTGTGTGAATTCGAGATGTTTCCCGTTGTGCTTACACCACCTTACTCACAGTACTTTCTTAACTAGTAAATGAGTTCTCCGAATGTGATAAGAACGGGTGTATACGCATGTTACTTTTTGAGATCTGCTGCAATTGTCGTCTAACAGTCGAATGTTTAGTTATAACGTGTAAAAGCTTGTATAAAGTGCAAAAGTTGAAGCTAGTTGCAGAAGACTCGACTAAAAGTGCGGCAAAAAGCACAGAATTTGTACTTTCTATCCACCTACGAAACACAGAATGGCAAAATACGTGTGCTACTACTGACATAAAGCTGTTTGCGGAGAGCACACTTGAAGCTTGTGCCGAGAGTGCAAACGCTGAATTTCACCACTTTTCTATTTTTTAAATGAAATATTATCTTTATATATAAAAGCCAAATACCATGACTCACTCATCACAAAATCTCCCAAACTACTGGGGCTAGAAACTTGAAATTTGGCAAACGGTTGCTTCTTGGGGAGTAGGTACTCACTAAAAAAGGATTTTTCGAAATTTTAATTAGAATTTAAATTATTTAAAAATTACTTTAATTTTTAGCGTTTTTCCTGAATAACTTCGGATCCTATTATCGCAAAATAAACATCTTTACATCATCGTAATGATAAAAAAATCAGCTTTTCAATGACACCAATCTTATTTCCATACGACATTTTGTTCAATTTTAATTAACGTTTCAAAATGTTTTAAAACATGAATTTTAACATTGTTTTTATTGTTGTAAATAAAATTCAAACTATCTCATTATTTCAGCAAATATTTTATTCACGCGCTTTTGCAATTGTTTCTGTTGTGATAGTATAAATTGTTTTCTTAAGAACTAGAAAGCAAAATTTTCACTTTAGTATTCATTACATTTCTGAAATATTTTATCACACCTGTTTCAAAGCAATATTTTTATAAAGCGTGGCAACAGATATTTGATTTCATGTTTGTTCGTTTTTATTGCATGTGATTTAGATTAAAATGATCTTCATCCTTTCTTCAAGCATTTAATCTCATGCTTTCCTACCATTTTAAAATTACGAGGCGTGAAAACGCTTTCAAATTTTTGTATACTGCATTATAGGTAATTTTTAATTAAAATTTTGGTTAGTCTTAAGAGTACAGCCAAACTTGAATTTCCTCATGTGATAACTCGTCAAATTTGATATTAGAAACTAGAAATTACTGCCCGAAACTAGGGATTACAAAAAGGCAATAGTGTTCGGGAAAACTGAGTATTTTTTAAATTTTATTGTCTACCACCGGGTCTTTAAATGTCTATGAATTTTTTACCGCCTCACTTTTTGTACCCACTGGTTCACACGGGCGTCCAGCATGTTCGGCTTTCGCGACCCTGTTCAGCGTTAATCATTCTACCGATGAGTGATAGATGAATTGAGTGCAAGTTATTTCAAACTAAGTTTTTAAGTTTCGTTAGCTGCGATGCATCATACAGAATTGTGTCGCTGGCATTTTAAAATTTATGTCTTTAAATATTTTAATATCTGTCAAATACAATAAAATATTCAGTTTTTTGGTCATCTTTCCTGAGTTATCGCTGCTGAAACTGCGGCGGGTAATGCTATAATTAATCTAAAATACAAAAAATGAAAATTACTTTAAACGGGCGAACTAGTTGATCACCGAAGGCGGCTAGTAATCTATATATTTAAAATAATGTGTTAAAAAAACTTCACTGAGTCCGCCAGCCTCAACTACTCGACCGATTTGGACAACTTTTATTTTATATGAAAGCTTACGACGTTTAGATTTGCAATGAATGGTCGTCTGCCCCCCCCCAACTCACCCCCATTTTAGAACGAAATCGAAAAAACATATAGGGAATGTATGGTGGAGGAAAGCATTTTCGATTTCTTTCGAAAATAGGGGATGGTGAGTAGAATACAACCCTTCATTGCAAATATAGACGTCATAAGCTTCCATATGAAATAAAAATTGTCGAAATCGGTCAGGTGGTTGTTGCTGGCGAACTGTCTAAAGGGTTTTCTCCATTTGGTAAAATCTTCAGACAGTTCGCTAGCGCCAACCACTCGACGGATTTCGATAAGTTTTATTTAATATCAAAGCTTATGACGTCTAGATATGTCATCATAGGTCAACTGCCCCCACCCCCATTTTCGAACGAAATCCAAAAGAAACTTTCCCGCTGTGCATTATCTATGGGAAAAGCCCTTTAGAAAATTCGCCAGCAACAACCAGCCGACGGATTTCGACAGTTTTTATTTTATATGAAAGCTTACAACGTATAGATTTTCAATGCCCCCATTTTCGAACGAAATCGAATAAACACTCCTCCACCCTTCATTGTCTATGTTTTTTTCGATTTCGTTCGGAAATGGGGGTGGATGAGGCAGGCGACCCTTAATTACATATCTAGACGTCATAAGCTTTCGTATAAAATAAAAATTGTCGAAATCCGTCGGGTGGTTGTTGTTGGCGAACTGTCCAAAGGTTTTGCCCCATAGAGAATGTACAGAAGGAAAGAGTTTTCGATTTCGTTCGAAAATGGGGAGTGGGGCAGGCGACACTTGATGACATATCCAGATGTCATAAGTGGCCCGGCATAAGCTTTCATATAAAATATAAATTGTCGAAACCGGTCGAGTGGTTGGGGCTGGGGCATTTCTACAAGGTTTACCATAGAAAATGAATAGAGGAGAAGTGTTTTTTCTATTTCGTTCGAAAATGGAGAGTGGGGAAGGAGGACAGATGACCACTGATATCTAGACGTCATAACCTTTGAAATGAAAAAAAATGTCGAAATTGGTCCGGTAGTTGGTGCTGGCGAACTTCCTGAGGGTTTTACCATATTGTTTTTTATATATAGATCCCAACAGTTCCATCACAATGGCGTGTCCAAAATATTGTAAAATACCCATTGTGATGGAAACTGTTTATTTAGGGTGAATTTTAAAGGAATCTGTTGTCTACAAAGAATATGAAATCTACTATGGTTTTATTGTCTTTTCCACTGATTTTCATGCAGTATTTAAAACTGAAACAAGTAATACAAAAAAATTTTTAAGTCAATTCCTACTTAGGTCAGCGATTTAGACGCTTAAAAGCGATAAAGAAAGTAATCAACATTACCCTCTGACAAGAATACATGAGAAAATGACGCCTTCGTGAACATACCAGAAAACAAAGGATATTAGGTCTAGAAAATGGCAAACCTAGCTAGATCTATTGAGAAAAATTCGAACCAAACGACTCAAGGCGACATATGCTTTCTCCCATATAAAACTAAAATTAATTAATTAAATTTAATTAATGAATTAATATTTGAAAAAACTGTATTAACATCAAGTGCCATCCACTACAAGCTTTAAAAAATGTATTTGAACTTGAGTGGATGAATAAACGTATTTTATTAACGATTGAAAATTTGAACAAGTATATAAATAACTATATATAGGGAGAGTGTGAACTAATAGTAGGAATTGAAAAAAGGAGTGGCTGAAAGCCTCGAAGCAGCAAGGTGGCAGGAGTAGTGCTGAGCAAAGTGGATACTGGCCTGGAACCCGCCCGGAGGGCGGCGAGAGCGGCTAGTACTTTTCTTAAGTTACACTCATTTATTTGAAATGAAATAAAGGCAATATAAATATATATACTTGTTTTTAATTTGTAGTCTATGAATCGAATGATCAGTTACAGAGTAACACTGATTTAAGTTTAGTTATCTAGGGTTAAACTCGGCTTGGTCAGGAAAAGAGAGTCAAAAGGTGGTCAGCTCTTCCTCTATCGACTCTGTTTCCCAAGCGTATCCAACTCAGAGCCCACGAGTCGCATGTGACCCGCAATGAATATCTTTGCGGCGCAAGACAACTTTATCTAGCTCCTTAAATTTTTGAGTTGCCTTATTCACATATACATGGGCAGACATAAATAAAACAAAATTGACTGATCAAAATCTCGAGATCGAATTTTTTGACGATTCCATGATTTAACTTGGTAGATTAAAAGTACAAATTGGCAATACTGTCATGTAACTATAAACGTAATGATTATCAGTTTTATTTCAAACATTTTAGCTTCAATGAAAAGAATGAAGTTAAAATCTATAATGAAATATCAGTCAGAATTGCTGCTGTCTTTCACATTATATAAATAAAAATTTATTTAAAGGAGTAAAATGTGTGAAATAGAACTTTGGTAATTTTGAAAAGGAGCGATACGTCAATTCTTCTCCTACTTCTAAAATAAAATGTCAGCAATTTTGTCAGTTCTGGAACCGATTATAAATGATATTTTTATTTCTTTTGGAAAGCTTACATTTTCTTAGGTTGGTACATTAGCCTACTCAAGCGATCATTTGTTAGTCATTTGAATCCCATTAAGGAATGGAAATGTCTTCCTGTCTTATGAGAAATTCACATGAACTAAATCATTAATTCTGCAATGCATACATTTATCTTTTTCGCAGAAGAAGTCTGTTGTAAAAGTTTAGGAACCTTAATAAAAATAACGGAAAAATGAATAAATGTCAAACATTTAAATCAAAGAAAGTAAATTGCTATGCGGTATAGCATTCTACAACATTTGTAACACCATCGTGGATCGATTTCAATTCCAGAAAAATGGGGGAAACGAATTTTATGTATGGTATTTTTTGGAATATTTTAAAATATAATCAAATAATTAATCAAAGCTAAATATAGGCTTTTTGAATGCTGATGAGTGGGATAAAAAGTTCAAAAATTTAAAAGAAAATTACTTATTTGATTAATCACCAAGTTATTAACATATCACCAAGTATGAAATTATTAAAAATGCTACTAAGGAATCTTTTGACGTGCCACAAATGAATTTCGATTCGAATTTAGTACCAGAGATGGGTTTTCAAATCGTCTATATATTCAGATAGAAAATTATAGAAATGCTAAAATTTAAAATTAAATTTATTATCAATTTTGAACTAAAACTTTATGGGACTAAATGATATTTCATAATATGAGGGTAAAACAGACAAATGAGACCTTTTTAATTCTATCCGCAAAATATCTAGAATGAATGGAAAATTTTTCAAAATTCCAATAGTTATTGATACTATTTTTCTTAGTCTCATTTTAAATTAACAGTTCGAATTTAGGATTTATTATCTGTAACTTTAATTGAAATTTTTGTAATTGTTTTCAAAAATCAAGCTTAGTTTAATTCATAGTTTAAATAGATGTTTATTTTTATTTTCCCATTGCCAATTAATTTAAACTGTCATTTTTTTAACTCTTTGTTACAGGTAAAAAAATTAAAATAAAAATTACTATTCTATATTAAACCTTCAAAGATATCTGACCATCGTACCCTAGAAATTGAATCATGTTAGAAAAGGCACAAAAACAAAACGTTACAAACTTTCACAATCGAAACAGGTTAACAGGAAAAACATTCGATTGTTCTTTGCGAAGAAATGTAATTTTCAGTCTTTTCAGACACGAAAACTTCTGCCGTTTTCCTCAAGAGTTTTAAAGAAATGACTCGGAACGGAATGTAGTGAAACAGTTTAAAGAAACTGCATCTCAAGCTGAATTCGACACCTTTCCTCTTTTTTTTCTCTATTGCAAATACAAATCAATAAATGGAACCGTAGTATGCAAAGAAAACTTATAGATTTTCTTTTTAAGTACATGGGGTGTTCTGCTGAAAATGTTTTTAGGGTGAATAATTGTTTGAAATTCTGAAGTTTCAAAAAATTGTGTACTTATTTTATTTGGACTCCTCTTCAAAAGAGAAACAGTTTAGAAATTTAGAAACTGTTGTAATGCCTGTATATATTCATTGAGATGAGAATATAAAACTTTTGAAGCATAAGCTAAGCGATGAATAATCTAATCAAGTCCAACGAAGTTTAAACGAATAATTTATGGTTGCAAACTATCAACTGTTTTTATATTTTTGCTCTTATTTAGTTTCCTTTTTTACTTTCTCGTATACAAAGAGAAAGTATTGTAATCGTCAAAAAATTTGAACTCGAGATAGTGACGAATCTCCGCGTTTTAGACCTCCCTGAGTCCGAAAAACACAATTTTGGAATTATGTCTGTCTGTGTGTCTGAACACGATAACTCGAAAACTATTAGAGCTACGGGATGAAATTTGGTATGTGATTTTTACACATAATTTTTTGGTTCTATCTAAAGTATCTATACAGTGTCTTGGCATACGAGGAAGCCAGCGCCAAACTTGGAACAAGAATGGCTGAAAAGAGTCGCCAATAACCTCGTCTCCAGGCAGAAAATTCTTGGGATCATCAAATTCATTAGCGAAAACAGAGATCTTTTCCGGCCTCCCTAGCCTTCAACATCCCAGCGAGCTGAACTAAGTAGCTCAATCACCGGACATTCCACCTCCAAATAAAAGAAAGGTATTTCAACATCCAAAGAAAAGAAGACTATTACGAACTAATAGTGTAAAAGTGAAAATGCCTGTGCTGTACATAGAGTATATATTTCCGTCTTTTTGTTTATCTTGTTTTTCTTTTCCTTAAATAAAATTCCCGTGTCTTGCCCATCAAACCGTTCAGTGACCGATCTGGTCACGGGTACGGGGGTAAGGGACGGCGTTCTGTTCTGTATGTCTGTGTGTCTGTGAACACGATAACTCGAAAACTATTAGAGCTACGAGGATGAAATTTGGTATGTGGTCTTTCTTTAACATAATTTGTAGGTTTCTATCAAATTTTGGACAAAATCCGTCAACGGGAAGCCTGTCTGTCTGTCCGAAGTCATGCGAACACTATAACTCAAAAACTTGAATCGCTAGATGGATAAAATTTGGTACACAGTTTTATCGTCATGAATGTAGGTCCGTATAAAATTTTGGGCCAAATCCGTCAAAGGGTTGACTGTCTGACGGTCTGTATAATTTACTATTGAAACCAATCCGTAATCTCCACGCGCATGCGTACTGGAAGCAATCTTCTGTGCAGGCGAAAGGAGCGAATTACGTCAGTTTGTCTTTGAGACGGCAAGAGTGAAACCTAGCAGTGTGCGATAGATGCGTTTTAATCGGTACGCATCTCTTTGAATTGGATTCTTTACCCAGATATTTTTCAATCACTATAATGAAAAACCTTCTGATAGCCATTGGATTCTGGATAACAGTAGGTTTCAATTTTTTTAGCCACGCGGAGGAAGCAGAAACGGCATCTTTTTGGGGAAGTATACGAGAATGTTTAGGGGAGAACACTCCCGCTGGTTTCCAACTATGTCGTGAAATGTTTTTAGATCAAACGAGAAAGGAAATGTCATGAAAAATAATTCCTTCTCGCTATTCATATCTGAATTAGAAAGTTAATGCTTTTTTTTTAATTTCATATTCCACCAATGTATTAAAATTATTTAAAAATTAGAAATTAACCAAAAATTATAATCTAATCGATCAATCACAGATTTAAGTCTTAATATGAATAAAACTTAACATGTTCCATGATACTTTGAAACATCAGAAGTATTTACACTGATCTATTCCTGAAAATTCTGCAAAATTCACAAATGGAATGAATAAATGAAACATGGATAATTTATAATTTCGTTTAAAAAAGAGCGTTGATAGAATTTCGTATAATAAAGAGCAATTAAATATTCTTAGGAGTTGATAGTTCTATTATTCAAAAATGTTTGTGATGCCTCATTTTCAAGATAATTACGTTGATGATTATTTTACATTCTTTTATCTTCATTTTTAAAAAAGCGTCATTACCATGAGCCACACTAGATAAAATCTGTTATCATTTCTAAAGTTTGATCTTAACTTTAGAAGCTTACGATAAAAATTAAACAACCCACACGAGGGTTGGTTGAGTTAGGAAAAGAAAACAAATCATGAATTATTTAACCCAACCGTTGCCACGAACTTTTCTTGATTTTGTGCTTTAGATTAATATTCCTCAAAATTTTTTTAATCTATATATATAAGACGCTAACATATGTGGCACAGAAAAGAGGTTAATTTCTCTTTTTCCGATGGCAACGATTGGTCTGTTTACAAAACCAAACCAGTAGCCATGTTAGGCATAACTTCATAAGTATAGCTTACTAATTTATTCGATCTGGTGTAAAACAACTTTTTCTCGCCGTAGAGTTCACAGTATTTCTTACAATATAGTGAAACTTTGGATGAAATTATTCTAAAGAGATCAATTAGAAATATATATATATATATATATAAAGCAGATGGGCTTAGGCGATTCATAGAACGTTCAGATCAACGTCAAAATATTTTTAGTCAGCGAAGGGGAAATCGTGTTAAATTCACACATTGAGGTGAACACCATGGAGCTAATTACTGTAAGCATGGTATATTGGGCACTTTTTCGTTATACACACATCATTTTTTTGTATTGGCGAATTTTCTTGGAGCGCTGAATTTATCACCTTGGCTCAACTTCTTTCTTGACAATAGTTGACGTGCGCTGTATTTTTGGCTAGCTGAAGCGTCAGGAGCCAGAATGAGCCAATTTGGCGAAAATGCATATAACGGAGCGTAGATGTTCTGTGCGGGATCAACCAGTTCTTCAAAATTTTCCTAAACCAACGACATGTTGCTGATTAATATTGTTTAAGCGTTTGCTCGTTGTTATGTTTGCTTATACGAGGAATTTACATAATCATATTCTTTTTATATGTCATTATATTTTGCCCAGAGCAAAAGAGTGAGAGTTTGTGAATTAAAATATTATTAATGCGAACTAGAAACAGGGTGTCCAACAAAGGATTCCCTCATTTTAAAATTAAATAACTCAGCAGCGCAGATCGATAGAAGAATGAAAACAGTGGTATGTTTAGGCTGAGATACCTTAAAAATCTCATACAGAAGTTTCAAAATTAGTTACAAATGTTGCAAGCACGAAAATTGCATATTTTGAATCGATTGTGATGTGATTGCAACGATGAAGGTGAAGCAAGTAATTTTGCCCCGAAGGGGGCCTAATCCCCGGTAACGGTACGTTGGTGACGCTGGATAATTTCAGTCCTGGGAATTAGATGATCTAGTGCTGTTGTAGGAGGCAAGGGGTGTGTGGGTGAAAGTCTATCTGGATCTTGTGAGGCTGTTGCTGGAGCACTGCAAGAACTGCTGCCTGTGAAGAGTAGTTGCCGCTGTGCAGAGAACTCAGATCTTTAGATGTCATATTATACAGTTAACTGCTCTGATAGGGAAGTGGCATGCCGTTTGGAACTGCTCTTGTGGATTTTAAAGTTTCTGGGAAGATTGGGGCGGGGGTCAAGGGTCTAATTCAGGTATAGCCTAAATAACTATTACTAATTTTTACCAATTACAATTACAATTATAAAAAAAAAGAATCTTTCGGTGTCTTTTACTTTTCGGATCGGGGGAATAATTTTCAAGTTGCTGGATGGCTATTGCAAAGATTGCTTGCAAAGGACAGTTTATAGCTTTCTTCTCGAACTCTGAACTGCGATTGCAAAGTACAGCGCCCCTTGTCGACAGCATTTATAACTAATTTTGAAATTTATGTATAAGATTTTTACGGCTCTCAGATTAAGAATGCCAGAGGTTTCATTCTTCTATCGATCTCCGTTGGTGAGTTATTTAATTTTAAAATGAGGGAGTCCTTTGTTGGACAACCAGTAAAAGCAGATACAAGTAAAATGCAAATGAAGTGGCATGATATTATTGTTGCTGCATTTTGAAATTTGAAATTGAGCACCAATCTGTTAAAAGGCTGCAAAGCAATAAATCAAGGCATTGAACTGAAGAATTTATTGCTTAAAGCAGAAAATGACAGCACTCCCCAGATTGAGGGATTGAGATAGAACGAATCCTGAGTTATGCTTCCCGGAAGTTTTTGTACTAACAGCAATATATGATCGACCCTACGTTTCAGCGTCATACGTTTTTTTCTTTTTTCATATATTGCAAACCACAACAACACAAAAGGATGGCAAACCTTGACGGCAACCAAAAATTCAATTTCCGGTCGCATTCTGTTGTGTTCGAAATATTTTTCCTTCTCATTCTGAGCATCGTCCAGGATTCCATTTCCGACCCAGAAAGAAGTTAGTCTTCAAAGAGACATTACTATATTCGTTTTCAATTCAGCAAGACTGCGCCTCTAAAATCACTCATCTAAAAGTATTATCCGTGATGCGGATTGAGGCGGCAGCGTGTTTCATTCCGTATCACAGATATTAGATTTGAAGAATGCGCACCTTAAAAAGTATCTTATCAGAAGAAGAAGCACTTTAATATTCTATCTCAAAGGATGAATCGTCGACCAAATCTGATGTACTCTGAAAAATCATAATAATTTAATTATTAATAGCACTTTTTTGTTTATATGCAATACCAGAAAAAAAGACTAAGTTTAAACTATTTGTAGGTCAATAGTAAATATTCTTATCTCTGAAAAGCATACCAGACTGTGTTCCGTTCTAAATTTCTAAACGGTCAACATTTGCGTAATTTGACACCAATTTTACACATGTAGTATATTTTCACATTAAATACGTTTTACACATGAATCAATTTATACAATTTTTAAGTAAAAATCATCGCACAGTTGCATAGGTGTTTCCGTCACGAAACTTTAATAAGGATCTTGAACTACGATGCATAATGTAATAGAGTAGTATAGTGATGAAAACCTAACACAACGACAAAAAAATGTGTTTTTCTATTTGGGTGATTCGATCTTTCAAAAAATGACTACGTAACATTAGAAATGAAATTATGTATGGAAAATTCTTAGAAGACATTCGAAGAATTATCCAATATTTAAAAATCAAGATCAAAAGAATCGTTTTCTCTCTCTTAAAATTCCACATGCAATGACAAAATCTGATGCTTTCTGAAGTAAAACCTTCAAATAACTTTTATAGCTATCGATTCACACAAAATGGCGAACATGCAGGGCCATAAAAGTGAGACCTATTTTATCTTAGCATAGAAGGAAACACCTCAAAACAAAGCAGCGATCGTTTATTGAAAACAAGATGCTTTTTTTCACTTGGAAAATTTAAATTTTGTAACACCCAGCTCATTTTCCTCATCTTTCGCTCGTGTGTTCCGTTTACTGCCTTTTTTATTCCGAAGTTAAAATGCATTTTAATGCAAATTTTTTTTCCAACGGAATATCTTAAGAAATATTTCGTCCTATTTACATCCGCTTGACATAGAAAAACGAACGAAAAGATAAAACAAGCGGAATATTGGGAGAGGTTCTTTTTATGCATCAGAGCTTGCTAGGACTTGGAGAATGTAAAACGGGTCATTAACGTGCGAAGAGAGAACAAAGCCCTCTTTTAATAGAGATTCGTTTCTTCTTGAATTCCAACACTAGACTTGTGAAAAAAAAACTTGAGAGCAAAATATGCGTAGAACATTATTTGGAATGTTTAGAAACAAACATTTGATTTCGGATTCAGCTTGGCATTGAAAAAAAGCTGCAAGGAAATTTAACAGGGAAGTTTTTTAAAAATAAAAAACGATGGAAATAATAAATAGTAATGATGATTCCGGGATTTTTTAGAGGTGGGATACTTATTAAAAATACGCTTCTAACTCAAGCAAAACTGCAAAACACATAGCTTCTCCATAGATAGAACTAAGAAAATGGCTTCATATACAGAATTACCACTTTCTTATATTATACAATTTGTCAATTCTGTTTATGTGCTAAAGCATGCTTAAATCTTTTACATAAAAATCGTATTTACTATTACTTTCCTCACAAATCAATGCATTTTATCATAAAGTCAAACAGTGAGCTATTATTTTTGTAAAGTATTTAATAGAAAACTTTCATCAAAAATTATGATTTTTCATAACTTTTTCTAGCATTATTTGTCCTCGTGTTTGTTGTAGTGAAACATTAAGTCTCTTTATTAACATTAAAGTTATTTCACGAATGTTGTTAATGATATTCATTTTTAATTGCGTTCTATACTGAATTAAATCAATCTTAATTTATCTTAAGTTTTTAAATACTTGGATTTTAAGAGTTTAAACTATAATAATAATTATTTCAGTCAGTTTTCTTTCATGATTTTAAATATGCTGCGTTAACTGTTTTATTCGTTGTCTTAACTGAATATTTAATAATTCTGAATTTTATTGATTTTTGTACTTTTATTGTATGAGTCACAGTATTAAGGTTTCCTTTATCTTAGTAAATATATAGAAAGTTTATTTGTATGTAAGATCTTCTTTGAAGTAACTGTAAACATTTTAATGATTGTGTAATATCAAAATTTTGAATGTAAATCAGGTGTTTTGGTTTATTTGAATTCAAATTACACTTCGACTTCATTTACAGCCCAATTTAAAAAAATTTTTAATTACTATTTTATATCAATGTGTAACAATATATTATAAAAAGTTAGATTTTAATAAGAAAATAAATATTTTTCTAATTATATAAATTATATAAATATTTTTCTAAATATTATCGTTAATAAAGCTCGAACCAAATTCGGGCTCGAATTTTAATTCCATGCTGCTTTTAGGCTTCAGTAACATTTGGTCGTTGATAAACTTTTCTTGTAACTCGACGCAATGTTTTTATCTAGTTTGAGTAATATTCCCAGTTTAATGTTTCTAATTACAACATGTTGAGACTAGCATGGATACTGACAAAATTAAAATAATCTTACAGGAAAACAATTTTTAAAATACGTAATCATAGCTTTGCTTAGAATATTGCTATTAGTAAGATTACATGCATTAAATAACCAGCTTAGAATATTTTACGTTCCTTTTTTTGCAGAACTGTGTAAGTTTATATAATTAAACAAACATTTATGATTCAGATAATACACCAAGTGAATCCATTACACTATTTCTCTCATTGAATAGTCGCAATTAAACTATATACAGGTTTCCAAAATTTTGTATTAAAAAATATTATATTTTATCAATTTTTCTTTGAGAAATTTCAATTTGTGGAACTTTAAACTTTGCTTAAATGAATTTTTTTTAATTAAATGAATCTTTTCATGCACTTATTAAAACTGCCTAAGTTCATGTGTGAATTATAATATTTTTGGCGGCAATGCGAATTTTTGAAATTCAAACTTAACAAAATCCTTTTTAAAGTTTTCTTAGATTGAAAAAAGGAGAAAATATATTTAATTAAAAAAGTATTCCAACAAAGACATTTTTTTATATGAAGCATCACCAAACCGGAAAATATTTTTAAAGCGCCAGATATTTGTTAAATTATCAAAGGCATGTGCCGCGAATTTCTTCAGATTGAATTCATATGATAAACATTTAGCTATGTTTTATTTAAAGCTTACAGTAATTTTTTTAATGAACTTAATTTACGGTAGTTTGTTACGAACAAACTTTTCACATTAACTTTGAATTTCATTATCTTATGCTTCTAATTTGTTGCACCTAAATCTTAACAAAATATTTTCGTTCATACTATCTTTAGGAAAACTAAGCTGGAATGTCACACATTTAAGGCAATCTTGCTTGCAAATTCCATAAAAAATTATACTTTATTAATTTAATTCAAAGCAGTCAAAAGAAAATACCTAAACAGAAATATGGATGTGTGAAGTATTTTTGAAAATTCCATTTCGTAAAAAAAGCTCTAATATCCTTTTATGTTTCCTCAGAAAAGTAGGTCTTTTAAAGGAAATCCAAACACATAAGTTATCAATTTTAATCTAAAAGTTAGATTTGATAAAACACCAATTATGCAAATTTCCAATGATGACTGATAAAGCAAAACGTATCGAAGGATAAATACAAAATGGCGAAACCTCTCTATCCGTATGATAATTCATCTTAATGGCAACAGCTGGTTTTGAAGTAAGAATAAGTTTCAATAAAAATTCTTCGGCATAAATTATTCATAAAGCAGAAGGATAGCTAACTGTTATTTGGATTTTTGGAATTGTTTCATTTGTTTTGTAAATGAGATTTTCATATCATCAGCCGTTAAAATTACATTTTTTAATTTTAAAAAATACATAATAGAAGATAGGAAATAGAAGCATTATATGAATTATTCCTGTAAATAGCATATGAATATTGATATTATGATCGTGCATTCATATTGAATAGTGGATTCTATATTGAATAGTTATTTATCAAATATAGCGAATATCATCGAATATTCGCGATTCTCTACAATATGATAACAGTTTTGAAAAATGTCGGAAAATTTTGGCAATAGCTTTACTGTTTTCATAGCTAATTAAATACAAGCAATGGCTTGAAAAAGAAAGATCAAGTAAAGTATAAGTAATGAAGTATGAAGACCAGTATTCGTAACGAAATAAATCGTTTAAGAACATGTCGAAGTATCAACGGAGAAACGGATCGAAATTATAAAGATGGTTGCTTCCTTTCACAAAGCTTTTCTTATAAAGCTATTCGCAGCAAGTTGATACCTCTTCTTTTCTTTCCAAATGCGAAACCGCTTAACATATCGATGTTATCGGCATCAACTACAACAATCGAAAAAGTATCGGGATATTAGGTGGGGAAGAAAAAAAACATGAAATAACGAAACTTAATATTTTTTTTTAGATTGGAAACAGAAAACTTGAACAAAAGGCTAAAAATCAATCGGAACATTGTTATCATTTTTTCTTTTACTTTCAAAGCCTCTAAAACAGCAAACAAAGGCACTTTTTTATTTTTGTTCTAAAAATATAATAATATATGGACAACAAAAATGTAGATTTATCTACTTGGAAAAAGGAGGCATGGTCGAAATGGATATTTTTGCCGTAAGGTGTGATGTTGCGAATAGTAATCGTAGAACTGTAATTTAAACTATGTATTTAACTCATAAGTATACATGAGTATTAGGATATTCAACTTTCATATAATTCAATATCACTGTTTTAATATTCAAGTTTTTAAAATATCAGTTTGTGCAAGAACCCTCATCATTTAGCTTCTCTTAGAGTGTACCGATATTCACCAAGTTGCAATGCCGACATCTTTCTGAATACTAATGGCATTGAATTGGAATTTTTATATAAGTTGCCCTATATATCTGGCTCTTAAGTCATGAAAGTAAAATTAAAATTCGCGCATGCGCAGTAAAAAATCATTTATTAAAAATACTCATATTTCCTTTAACATTCAAAGTAATTACTTCAAATTTTAATACAAAGCTTCTCTAACATATTGCCACGTATTCTGTAAGTTTGATACAATTTGGTTTAAAACACTGCAAGTTATAAGGAAAAACGTGCTGAAAATTTGGGATTTTTTTAAAGAAACCTTTATAGTTTCCAGAATATTTGTGCTATGCTTACGAAAATGCATGTAAATATTATGCATATCAAACAAAACCATTGATGAAAATTCATCTCGCTATCAGCTTTCTTTGAAATGGGACGAGTCGATTTTTTTTTTTTTTCGTCACTTTCTGATCGGTCCCTTAAATACTCTCATGATCGAATCTTCACCGTAAAATGTGAGTTCAAGCCAAATCATTCGAAATTCTAAGAAATTTCACGCGGATTTTCGGGAGACATTCGAAAAAATATGCAAATTTTAAAGTGTCCACATTCTATTGGCAACCCACTGAAAAATGAGTCGTGAACAATATAAAGAGGGTTATGTTGTAACTGTATTAAAATAAGTAAAAATTACACGACAACGAATTTAATATCAATGAAAAGATAATTTTTTGAATTTTAAAATGGTGCAAAGACATTTTTGTGTAGTGATATTTTTTGGATGTTATGGGGAGGAAATTTGAAAATTTCGTTTAAGTTTTAATTAATGAAACTTTTGACTAAAATTTCAATATCATCTCTCAGATATTCTTATTCCTTTTCTCCAAAGTATCATTGTGAGAAATTTGATACTCTAGGTCTAATGGTCTGCCCTGCAGGGCAACAACAGGCACACAGGCAAGCATTTGCTTTTATTATTTGTAGAGATTATTAATTCCCTTTCATTGTGAAGAGTCGCTGTTCTGGGATTTTCCATCAGTAGAAAAAATCTAGTTATATAAGGATTAAGTGACAAATAATCAGTATATCGCACGCTTATATAAAAACTGCGTTCAATCGTACATAGTGGCCAAATGTCCTCACGATGGTGTGATGCGGAAGTTTGGAGAGGGGGTGCCAGCTCAGATGCCTTCCTCGGCATCTGATCGCGGTTCAAAAGTACGAGGTCCCTCCCAAATTAGCCCTCGTATTACTTTAAAGCGAGATAAAAAGATTGTCAAACTAGAAAAAAAAAGTATGTTTTGAGTTACAATCGCAGGAAACAAGCCTGCAGCTGTCCAACTAAAAAAGTGTGGTACCGTGACAACTAGATCGTGCTAAAGCCTGATTAATTTTCGGACTACTATTATGATATTGTGCTAGAGCTTCTGAACAGTGTAATAGTGTCATGTGTTGTGCACTTTCAGTTGTTCTGTTTCTGTTTTAGTTTTGTTCTACGATATGGCAGCAGTCTTCTGCCATTGATATATATTGTGTTTTGGGAAATAAATTGCTTAATACCTATTCTATAGTTTCTTCATTGTGTTATATTTTTATTTAGCAAGCGTTAAAGTTTAACGCCTTGTAATATGTTTATATAGTAGGATGGCATCATTCTGGAGTCAGTCTGGCTATAAATTCGGCCATAAAAATATAATTTGAGTTAAAGTCTCAGAAACCCAGTCTGAAGCGTTAGAAACCAAAGGTAAAAACAAGAAACTTTGAAAGCTGTGCCAGCATGAATCGATATGGATTTGCAACATTTTTAACTCAGGTATAAGAGGCTTACACGTAATAAATAAAATGTACTATTCTGAGTTATGACAGAGTTCAGCTATGAGAGCGATATCTTGGAAAAAATTTTATGTTTTAACGCTAATTTTTAAAGGCTCTTATCTGATCTTACTCATCTGAAAGAATCCATTCCAATCTGGAGAAAAGCTCTGCGTTTTAAGAAAGCCTTAAGAAAATTGTTTTAATCGGATAAGCTCATAGGAACGAGCATTCATGATTCACGAATTCTCATTCTCTTTTAGGAAAGATATTTCCTCCAAAATATTCTTTAAACATTAACTTTGGAAATTAGTAGGCATTGAGGTCATTAGTCATATTGATTAAAAATTTTTTTCAAAAATGCGATTAAAAATTGTTCCGTATTAGAAGGTTTACACATTAATTGAACTCAATGTAAAGTGTCCAATACTGTTTTGAAATAGTTTATGACAGATGTTTTCGTTATTTTCGCTAAACAGCTTTCTTGGATTCCAAAAACTAAGCAAATAAAATATTAATGTTAAACGTAAAATCATAAATAATTAAGAATAAAATTAAAATAAGATACAATGAAGTCTTCTGGGGCGCGCAAAATGCAGCAAGCAACCAAGAAAATATTGAAAATACAAAAAAAAACCACCTAAAAATGAAAATTCTTTAGAAATTAAGATTGAACAATGAATAAGTTTAAAGAATCCACCAAATGAACTTTATCAAGGCGTCACTCTTCTGAGAGGATTCAAAATAAAAAAACAACAGGAATACTTTTTTGTATGAGATTCCGACAAAAAGTCAAGAAAAAATCTCCAAGAATTTTTTTCTAGATTCTCATGTGACCCAAAATATTCCGATAGTCGAAAGAAGAAGAAGAGATCAAGACATACTCAAATAAACTTCTTGGATCACCTTTATGAAGAGGAAGAATACATTCTTAACCCTCAAGCGGGCGGGCGTATGTGAGAGATTAAAAATTCAGCAGTCAGAGGGTTAATAGGACTTTGGGAATCTGCTATTTGTGTTTCAGAGATACGCGCGACCGGTTAGGCTTGAGTCAGTAAAATGAACATAAAACTGAATTTTTGCTTTTTATATCTACATTTCAATTGTTTTTTAACTTCCACGTTGTTTTTACAGTTTTAAATTTCATATGGTAAATACTTCATATGGTAATTGTAACATATTACATAATGTAAAATTTACCTTTTTCTTCACGTCCTTCAGCCAATTCCTTAGTTATTTTATATTGTTTTTCTGTTTTATGTTTACATTATTTCCATTTCTTTTGAAATAAAAATTGTTATAAAAAAACCCTTACCCAATTACAACCTAATTTTAATAATTACCCTTTAAAAAATGATATATTGTAATAGCGCATCTAAGAAATACGCTTAAGTATATATTTCATGCTGGTACGGAGGGCGCGCCCGCTTGAGGGTTAATATATATACTTTTTAAAATACTTAGCAGATTCACAATTAAAATAGATTACTTGACTTCATTTAATTTCTTAAAATATCGAATTCGAAAGCAAATATTAAACATTTTGCCTTAAGAATAAGAAAAAGTATGAAACAGATACGAAAGAACTTTGCAAATAAACTTCTTCAAAATGTTTCTTCACGATTTACTTAAGGTTATATGGAACTTCGCTGATGATGAATGCTTCAATTTATTTATGGCATCGTAGTTTTTTTAATATGGGGAAATCATGCTTTGCATTTTATTTTACTATACATTTTTTTTCATTGGAGAAAGCTGGGGCTTTAAATTCTGATACTAATTTTTACAAATCTTATATTTTACCGCCATTTCCGGCTAGCGCACAGGAAGTGAAATCGACGGTTAAAATAAAGTTGGGTCATAGTTGAATTAAATTAAATTTATTGTTCTCACATCTTCCACTTAGAATTATTCCGGATTAACTAAGATTACATTACATTATACAACTCTCTACGCATGGCGAGATTTGTCCGTCCCCGTGAGAGAGAAAAAGCCATCGTTCTCTCACGAACAGTCAAGTCGCTGTGTCTATCGTTCTTCTCCTGAAAGCGAAAGGTCCTTGCAGCTCCATCCAACGGCAGGAGATCGAGACAAAATGTGATTGTCACAATATTCAAAATTCTTTCCTTCTATTTCTGCTCCTGACGCATTTCGCGCTGATGCGTTTTCTTCCGCATTAAATCTGTCAAATGCTGCGGCCTCATTCAACAACATATTATTGAACGTCAAAATTAAATATTTTGTTTGTTTTTAATGTCTTAGGTAGACATAATTCAATTTTAAATTCTGCTGTTATTGAGAACATTTCCAAGATCGAAGAAAAATCCTTTTCCCAGGGAAATTTGCAATTATTCCAAAGTTTAAAAATCCTTGTAAAACTTACTATAACGAATACTTAAATAAAGTTGTTACCACAAAATTTAAAATGGCTAATTTTAATAAAGATCATTTTTAATCATTATTTAATATCTTAATGAAGTTTATGAATGAATTATAATAATTATTAAGAAATTTTGTTAAGAATTTTCTCTGGAGGACTAAGAAAATTTATTAAAATAACATTTATTCCTGGAATAAATTGGGTCGAGTGATTAGACAAAACTGACGTATAAAAGTTCTTCTAGAAATC
Organism: Araneus ventricosus; assembly: GCA_013235015.1. NCBI lineage: Eukaryota > Metazoa > Arthropoda > Arachnida > Araneae > Araneidae > Araneus > Araneus ventricosus. Next base: position 13,166 of record BGPR01006614.1, on the reverse strand, counting down.
GAAAATCAGCTTCGTATTATACAGTACTAGCCGCCTTCGGCGACCAGCTTATTCGCCGGAAATATGATTTCAATTCAATCTTGTATGATTTTATATCATGGATGCTTTAACAACATAATTTTAAACTTCAGATTGTTGTAGATATTAAACCCATGTTCTTTTAATGGCATTGCACCTGTTCTGTTCATTGTCTACATAAATGTTCCTAATAGAGTCAAATTACTGACCATGCCATGTAAGATCTAATTGCACCTTGTCGGTGCCATCTTTACTTTTTTACTTCTCTCACAAAATATGCATTTAATTTCAGCATTAAAATGGCACAGCACATTCTATGGCCAGCGGCATATTAGGTGAATTAAAACATGCTGAAAAAAGAATGAAAACATACTAACCATAATCCTTCAGCTTATTGGATATATTTCTTAATATCTTTCTTGGATATATTTCTTAATAATACTCCGAGGGGCACATTCCCACTCACCAAAGTATGTTTGTGCCAAATTTCGTATCTCTAGGCACAGAGGTCTGCCCTGTAAAGCTCCAATACACACACATTCTCCTTTATTATTAGTAGAGATAGAGATAAGAGCAAGGAACCCATAAAGATGTTCGCTCACAAGTAGAAGCGTCTTCAATTAGTAAAGACAAGAATTTTATATATCAAAAATAAGTGTCGGAGCAACATCATTTCGCTTATATTTTCCCGGGACTAATTACGAAACTCTCGAAATATATCTCTTCACGAGCAGATATGACAAATCTATCTTTGGCACTATGGGACATTTTCAGCCTTTTGTTTCGTAGTTTAGGCACCACCAGAGAGTATATAAGATTCAGTGGCGCTGAATTGGAAACTGTGAAACAAAATTTCAGCTATTTTACGAAGACACACGAATTTCCAGCAACAAGTAGATTAAACACCTCTAAATCCTGTGTTTCTACAGGCTGTTAAAAATTTCCGCATTATCCCTCTGTAAATCTCGTGAAGTCTCAATAACTCGAAAATTGCGCATCGGAACTTTGTGCTAGTCATTTATTAGATTTCATTAACGTAAACTTTATCAACTTAAAACATCTTAATAACAGCTAATTGTTTTTCAATAATGACTGATCATTTGTAAATTCTATTGAAATGTAATTTAAGTATTCTTAAAGGAATGTCCTTTATAATTTAAACTCAAGAAGGTATAATAGGATTAATATCATTGTACTATTTAACTATAGTAACCCTAGAGGCTTCAAACTAATTTGCAAATATAATGAATGTAATTACTCAAACAGGGAATTCGTAATCAACCCCTTGAATATTTGAATATTTTATTACTATTTTGAGAAGGAATCCCAATAGGATGGGTTCTGTGTTTGGAAGAGTTGTTGAAGAGCAATTATTGCGCGACATAATGACTTATTAACCATGCCTGAAATCAACAGAATATAGTTAAAGTAATGACCAGCGGTTCTACCACTACTTAGAAACTAACTATGCTGCAGAAGATATTTCTCAAGGTTTGAAATGCAGTGTATCTAAAAAAAGTGTCTTGAATGCATTGCTTCAGATTACATAATAATCGAGTTTAAATCTTTCTATACAATTTGTCTGGCTATGTTAAAACAGCATCGTGTTCAGTTAATAATTTGCTTAGCTCCAAAAGTATTTGCATTTATTAGTAAAATGTTCATTTAAATAGCGACTAAAAATCTGACTTGCCACTCAGTTCAGTGGCGTAAGTAGGATGGGGCAGAGAGGGCACGTTCAGTGGCGTAGTTAAAGGGGGCGGTCCGCCACGGGAGGTACTTCGAAAGGGGCGGCAAATGAGGCGTGCAGGAAAACAATTTTATGCCTCAGAAGAGCAGAGACACTAGCTCAATCATTATGTACATAAAAAAAATGCAATTATTTCGTATTTTTCGGCCTTTTGTCGGTAAATTCCAAATATGTGAAAGAAAGGAGGAACAATTTCGAAACCTATCTGCAGAGATCGAGGGCGTCAAACGATGAATTACATTACTAATAAAATATTTTTCCCCTAGAAATTATTTACTTTTTTTTATTTTGAGGTCTATCTGCCTTATATATCTTGTAAAGGGAGGGCGGCATGTTGAAAGTTCGCCCTGGGCGCCAAAAGTCGCAGCTACGCTACCGGGCGCGTTCCTTGGCCGCCATTACCAAATTCTGCGAAATTCAGTTTTAGAAAGCTACTTTTTTTTACTTATTCGTATACGAAGCTTACAAAGAGAAACTATTGTAATCTCGAAAAATTCGACCTCAACATTTTAATGACTGTTTACAATTTGGAACTCTCTCGGTCCGAAAGGAACCATTTTTCGAATCATGTCTGTCTGTCTGTGAATGCCACAACTCAAAACGCAACGAGCTAAATGGGTTAAAATTGTTATGTCGACATAAAACCAAAGGTGTATGTTTGCATGAAATTTTGGAAGAAATCCGTCTTCGGAATTAGTTTAGTTATATTAACGTGCCGTTTTGAAGCAACACGAGGGCTATTTTGGGATCGGCTTCGTCATTTTGAGCCGCGGTCCGATGACGGTGCCTGAGCTGGTACCCCCTCTCCACACTTCCGTGCCACACCAGCGGGAGGACGATTAGCCCTACATATGATTTAACTTGCAACATGCCCAGTACACATCCTGTCTTCTGTGGAATCAGGTTTCGAAACTGGATCCCTCCTACTCCAAGGCTGACACCTTACCACTAGACCACCGCAGCCATATTGCATGTGAGAAAAAAGCAAGAGTCGTGAAATTATCATAGTACTATCTTCTTTCAGATTCTTTAATATTTCTACACAAAACCAAATGTAATAAAAACCAAAATTAAAATTTTAAGATAATCAGTATAACTAAAAATATTTCATTAAAATTTGTAAAAAAAAATACATTGAATTGAATTTCCTTTATTTATTGAGATAGATTTAAGGCTTCGTTTTTGTATTTGTATCCAGTGTTGGAGTCGTTGCAAAGTGTTGAAACGGAAATGGGATCGCGAATGAAAAATTGTTCTAAACTCTAGATAGGAAACTTTATGTCTATAAATTTTTTAATGATTTTATGGTAATATAATTAAAATTTTCGTCTTTGTTATTTTTACTCCGCCTTAGAATCTGAAAAGGAGAGGAAGAAGCTCATCTTAAATTAAACAAATATTTTCATGACTGTTAGTGGCAGAGTCTCAGCCTCTGGACGTAGAGTCGCGGTTGGAAACCCGATTCAACGAATGATCCAGGGGTTTATAAGCCTAGTGCCTCATCATCTGCCATGGCTCTAAAAGATTCGACCATCCCAAAAGGACCGTCGTGTAGCTTCGAAAAGGGGCGTTAATCAAGCTAATCTAACTAGCTAGTGACCGTTTGCTTATCAATTGCTTTTAATATGAGTGAAAAAAATCTTATTTGGTGTTGTAGTTATTTACCAGTAAAAGCAGACAAGAAATTTACCACAAATGTAACTAAACATAAAATCCTTCCTCAAACTAATTAATAAACCATATGATTTAAGATTTTAATAGCGTATACACTATTAATGTATATCGTGACCAACGCAGTTTTATTCGCAATCTTAGCCTAATTATGAGTAAAATGCATTTAGATTAAAAATTATAACTTAATATCATGCAGAAATTTGAGAAATTCCGTTTCCCCTCCCAAATATTTAGTTTAGAGTGGCAACACTGTGACCTTGTATATGATCATCTCGGTTTATTTGTTTTCAACTGAAATCTAAACACTGTTTCTCGGATGCCGGAACAAGCTGCTAGAGGTGTGGAATTTTTCTCCCTGCCTTCAATTTATACAATTTTGTTTTGTTGTTTCGCCTTTTCCTCTCTATATATCCCTGCCGCACACGTTTTGAGGTGTTTTTTTTTGTATCAATAAAGGTATAATAATTATCAGAGCGAAAATTAAATTCAGTAAAACCTGTCTATAACGACATTACAGGGACCTAGAAAATATATTGCTATATGCTCATCCAGTGTTTATGTAGGTGTGCAATGTATTAATATACATAGTAACATATTCTATTGTGTTTTTTGACTCATCTTACAAATAATCACTGATATAAAATTGTATTTTATAAGCATATAAAATATTTAATTTTATGTACTGATATAAAATTTTATATTTAAACTTTTTTAAGAATCACAAAATGTGAATATTAGATGAAAACTTTATTATCATCAGGACCGGCCGGAGGGGTGCGAACGGTGCGACTGCACAAGGCTCCGTGCTTCTGAAAGGCCCCGCGCTGCTGACGGATTTTACAAAATGAAAATGTTTTTTGTTGTCTGTTTGTTTTTATCCGAATATACATGTAAAGCATTGCAGAAACAGAACTGCGAGTTATACGTTCTGACGTCTTCGGGAAATGGCTTAAGTCGGTTTCAGGTGATAACATTCAATGCATTCCTTATTCCCGAGACAATTGCTTCATGGACTTCTGTGGGGACCCACATCTGTTCCCCTAATGGCCAGCAGATAGTCTTTCCCAGCACAGCTTAAAGAGTCATCTCTAGATAAATGTCTTATCCTTGGCTTAACTAGTTCTAAATTGAGCACATCTGCTGCCCTTGTGTCCAACAGGATTGCTAAACGATGATGAATAACATATGTCAAAGGGGTTTCTCGCTTTTCTTGTAAAAAGTGTGGTTTTCCAGAATCTATGAATTCATCATAGGTACTTGCTAAAAGGTATTCTGTTAAATCTGTCCATCTCATTATCAATCCATCGCGGACACACACTTTGTCGTGCCGCCTCCTCATCTTCTTCTTATTTAGCACATGTATTTCTCTTGTGCCCAGTAGGACCGCTAAGTGATGATGAGGAACATATCACAGGGGTTTCTCTCTTTTCTTGTTAAGTGTGGTTTTCCAGCATCTGTAAATTCATCGTAGGTACTTGTTAAAAGGTAGTCTTTTACATCTATCCCTCAAAGTTTAACCAATCGCAGTGAATCTGAAATATTGAATCTGGAATATTATTTGGATTGTGTTAAACACTATGGACAACACAATGGGTCTTCTCGGAAGCTTAATTTTCAGTTTAATAGTTCGTTCGCGTTCAGAATATCAGCTGCACAGCAAAATAAAATATTCTGCTTTTGGTCTTGCAGAAAAATTTCAGGTATGCTATTTTTTATCTTTTTTTTTATAGTTATTCATTAAACAACATTTCTTTTTATATTTCCAAAAAGAAAATTTTAATATTATAATAGGTTATCAATTTTAAAAAAACAATGTAGTTTTCCCTTTGGTTTTTGTAGTACAAAATTTTTGCTATTTGTTATTATTGAATAAATTTCAGATAAAAGATTTTTTTTATTAACACACGACAATTGGTGTTTTCTACTCTTTTGCATTGTGCAGTTTTCATTATAAATGTTACTTATTTGGAATCTTTTTATTATTTTGACAAACTACATATCAAAATCATTTTGATAAGTTTTAAAATATACGAAGCATTTTGAAGACTGATTCAATTTAAATATCCTAAAACCGAAATTATCAGTAGGTTGTGCATAATTGTAGATAATTTTGTGATCAGGTGATTAACCTTTTTAGTTTTATCTTTTTCTTCTATTTGTTATTAAATATGAAGAAATAACGAGCTCAACTTTTAAGAATTCATTTCATAATCTAAGTTAAAATAAAATCTCTTTCATGTGGAATTCCGTTCAATGAACAAAATGCCCACGGAAGGGTTACCTATAAGGGGTAAATAGTCCGGGCTTATGTCTAGGGGATTTAAGGGTTTTTAACTATAGAACTTAAGGGTTTTTAACTTAGGAACAAAATATTACATAGAATAAATGAGTAGACTTTAATACAAAAACATTTATTAAAGTACTATAGGGAGAATTCACAGGGGGAAAAGATATGAACACAAAATGGTTTATTGGAGTGCTGACAATTTACATGAAATCATATTTACTAGATGAGGCAGATTAATAAGGGATAGATGTTACGGGTTAAAGATTTAGAGATTAAAGATTAGAGAGCCATAAGGAAAGTTAGACGGGTCATCTTACTTACAACCGGGAGATCGGGCGGCTTAACTGCGCCAAGAATGATCTGTCAACAGAGGAGTTTAGAGATTTGTTACATGACGGCTGCCTGCGGTGCTGCTGCTTGCTCTCAACTTACAGTCCAGTTTTGTTAGGGAAAAAGATGGCGCTGCTTGCAGCAGAACTGTGGTTCTATCTATCGCCAAACAAATTAATCTAGCTCGTACATTTTCTTACACTGATTAAATTATTCTTTACAGTTAATATCCTACATTCATACGGTATGAAATTTTATTTCAAAACTGTAATCGTAAATCGACAGAAAAATTGAAAGGGCTGGAGGGACTTGTATCTTTCAACTGACTGCATGGTTAAAAGTTATTTAAAGTTTCTAGAACTTTCATGTTTTGAAACTCTAATTGAACCTATTTTCTCATTTTATAATTCCAATTTTAGCACTGAAAGTTTTCAAACTGAACAGTTTTTAATATTTCCTCACAAAAGCAGGAAAACAGCACACAATTCTACAACATGTGTTCGCAAAAAATAATTGAAGAATTTTTTTTATTTAAAAAGGAATGATTGAATTCGATTATCATATTCAAATAGCTGTTTCAAAATGTGAATGTCAAATGATTTAATTTGCACTTGCATCAAATAATCGAATCCTCTTCAATCCCAATGACTGAGCAACCTCTGCATTATTTGAAGTTACTTATAAGTTTATCTGAGTTTATACTTTTCTCTCTCTCTCTCTCTGAAATATATTTACAGTAATTCGTATTTAGTATTGAATATTCAGTACGTTTTTGTCCCCATTCTACAATAATGGAAGCACACAAAAAATTGTGTGCTTTCATACTTGAATCGAAAAGTTTAAAAATATTTAACATTTCTTTTGTTCAAAAATTGCTATGGAGGTTTTAAAATTGATACTTTCTTACGGTGAGGATTTTTTCCCAAATCTGAGAAATGCACTTCAGTACTTTTAACAATTTCAGTGTCTGTTTCTAGTTGTAAACGCTCATTCAGTAAACTGATATTAATATTGTCATTTTCTCGAGCAACCATGGGAGATGCCTGAGTGATCTTGCATTTCTTAGCATCGAAAAATACACTTCTGATAAAATTCATTCGATAGAGTAATTGATAAATTTCCTCCATAAAAGCTAGAAAAGTGCATGTTTAATCGAAATCCAATATAATTCGAACTATTATTTGTCTAGTATAACACTACATTACTAAATATTGAATATTTGGATAATTTAACCTTCCAGCAGTCACGTGTATTGTAGGAGATACTTATAATTTGCATCGTATTACTTGCTTATATCGTTCTTTTATAAATGTAAGTGCAATTTTTATTTATATAATCTTTATTTAGTATGGAGCTATTAAATGCAGATTACATAAATAAAAGTTGCATTCATTTTTGTAAAATTACACGATATAAATATATAATACGATGCACGATACAAGTACCTCGTACATACGCGCGACTTCTGGAGTGTTAAATTTTTGCCTTTTCATAATTATTTTTGACTAATTAATAACTATTATTAAATTAACTTCATTATTGATTTCGGGTAGGGTAATGTTTTTAACGATTTTTGCATTAAAGTTTGTACGTTGGTCATATTAAATTTAAAACCTATTTTATTACCAAAAATTATTCTTAAAATTATATTTCTTATATTGCTTATGCATAAATTATGTTCATTTATTATTACGTCCTTTTCCAATCTGAGCAATTTAATAATTACCAAAATGCAATAAATCATTATTTTGTTATGCTAATTTTGTTGCAAGGCCCCGCCAATCAACTTTGAACCAGGCCCCGCTTTTGTTTGGGCCGGCCTGGTTATCATCGTCATTTATGGCACATTTAACCCTCTGACACCCAGCGACGCGGTGCCGGGCGATCTAAAAGTTTTCCTTTAACAGCGAAGAAGGCCGGTCTGAGACGGTTGGCTTCATTTGAGGGGAGATGAGGTTCTGAGATCGCTTAGGAGATATAGTCCAGTCAACGAAGGCCAAAAATCGACGAATAGAAAAAAAATGGTGTAGTTTTGAAAGTTGGCACAGTTGTTGGGGATAGAATCCTAAAGAACATACTAAAAATCCCCGTCAGTGGGGGTTACGCGGGGGGGGTACAGCGAAGAATACTTAATTACAAAATTAAACTACATTAAACTCCCTACAAAAATAGTCCTACATCTTTATTTTAGCATCAATAGTTTAGAAGATATGGGGAGTTGAAAAAGTGAGTATTTCTCAAATTCCTTATTGTAATAGTAAAATCAATAAAAAATGCCGAAGTAAGTGCCTGAAGCCTGGTTCAGAAGCACCTCATGCCTATATAATAATTTTATAAAGGTAGTATTGTATGTGTTTAGAGTAGTGGTGGTGTGGGTGTGGGGGGAGACAAATATATTTGATGAACAGTCGTCATCACTTCCTCCCCTCACATCCGTTCCCCTCCACAAGATCATTTCTACTCAGTCGTTTGGTTCTGTAAACGCTCCAAATGAGTGTATTAAGACAGTATAATCTAAATAACCATAAATATGATGAGTTTAACATAAAAGCTCGCAACATTCACATTCACCACATCTGTTTTTCAACACCTAGTCAACATATAAACACGAACACTAAGGCCCGGTACACACATGCTATTTCTGTCGGAAAAGTCATTAATATAAAATGCCGGAGAATTTATAATTCGTAACTCCACAATTCTTAACTCCATATTTTGTCGCTGTACAACTGGGTGTGGTGGAAGATGTGGGTGCCGGAAAGCTGGCGTGTAATGCTCTTCTGTTTGTGGCACCTGTCATGGTATCTGTACTAATGGTGCACCTCTAGAAGAAGAGGAGTTCGAACTTGATCGAGAAGTAGAAGAATCGAATGAAATTTAATTACTAACAAGTGTCAAAAGTGTTTATGCATATTTTTATGTAGGTATGTATAATTATATATATAATATTATGTTATAGATATAATGTTATAATAGATAGCCGCCAATTTGAAATAAAAACTTTCTTTCTTAAAAATGAAGCTAACTTTTTCAACCACTTACCGTAATTCTCTCTCTACATTCTAAGCCATTCATCCTAAGAAAAAAATGAAGGACTATTTTTGTAAGGAATTTAATGTAGTTTAATTTTGAAATTGAGTATTCTTCGGTAGAACCCATAGTTTTCGAGATATTTAAGAAAAATTGAAAACGCCCCCTTTAAACCCCCCGCGTAACCCCCACGGTCGGGGACTTTCCGGGGAAACAAACTCTTTTTAGCATTATTGCTAGAGTTTGGGATTTGAAAACACCGAATTTATTTATATATACGCCCATTCGAGATTTCCCTTGCTGATGACGAGTCCCGGACGTTGGCGTTTTGTTCCTTTTTGTTGTTTTGGTTTTTCTTTTATGACGTTCTTTTGGTAATGTAGTATATATATATATTGCCCTGTTGGTAAATTTAATTTCGGTCTCTTCTGTATGGGAGTTGTTAAAGATGTGCAAGATAAAGAAGACTAAGTGAAATTCCAATCTAAGAAACAGAATTTATTACTTATTGCGAAATAATGAATATGTTTTCAATATAAAAGTCGTAGATATTGTCGCGGTTTCCCCCATTTGTCGCCGAAGCTGATACAAATTTCCGGTTTCATTTTGTAACTATAACATTTATTAGTTTTTATTTTTTTTCCTAGTTCAAAAAATTGATTATTTTTGTAACTTTTACCTTTTATAAAGAAAATGTGTTGTTACTCTGTTAGAGTTACAATATGATTTTCCTTTTTTAACTTTCTATTTTTTAAGACTAACAGTTTCTTTTTATCTGTTTCGAATAATTTTAAAGTTACTAATATATAATTTCCGTAATCAGAAGTTTCTAACTAGATACCTGCATGTTTTTAAGAAAACCAATTTTCTTTTTCAGTTCTGACGTTGTTCAACTGTCATATTTACCTTATTATTGTGCAATGATTTTGAAAAGTTTAGTTTTGTACCAAATTGATGTGTGGCAATATCATATTTTATTACCCCATGCGAAGTTACAGCACAGGGTTGGCTAAGGCACAACCCAGTGATGTACTTCGGTCAAAAATGAAGGATTTTTATTTTTGATTATTGCATTACTATGTGGTAAGTAGGAGAGAAAATCAAAGGGGTTTAGAAAACTTATTTGCTGGTTACACTAAAGCACCCAAAATTTTCGGTTTAAAACATGATTTGACCATTTTTTTTCAAATGAAAATAAAAAGTGGCCATGCTATGGCACCTTTCCCTACTAATAGAACAAAGTAAATGAAAATAAGCCCGCTTTATTCAAAATAGCAAAAAAGAATTGAAATAAACTAGCACAAGTTTTATGTTTTCTTGTGCCAACGAGAATTTTGGGTAGCCCGTTCTTTAGTAATGAAGTTGATTATCGCATTGTGTTCAACCGTCCGATCAATTTATTACTTGCAAAAAAAATTAAAATTTCAAATTTCTTTTAAAAGTATATAATATTCACTTTCGAAAATTAAAATTAAATACGAATCAAATTAAACTACAAATTTCTTGCTTAAAAACTTATTTTTACTTATATTTTTTTGTGTTTATGGAAATGCGTTTCTGTGAAACTAATAAAAGCAGCATATCACTTTTTTTTTCATTTTGCAAGTATCCCCTTATGAATAAATGTGATCAAATCGTTTTATAAATATAATAAATAATAAGTTTATATGAAATAACTTGTGAATACAAAAATGAACATTCATTCGCATAATTATATGAACTAATTTTTTCACCCATTCATTAAAGAATGAGATCTTGGATCTGGATGACTTTACCATACCCATTCGTGGATTCCATTACGCAAATTTGATTCACAGATCCGACTCCTCAGTTCACTTTGGGGTTACTGCATAACAATCCGGATAGGAGTGAACCAATGAACGTAATTGACAATAACACTCCTCAAGATTTAGCGGCAAACTCTATTCCTATTGATAAAATAACCCTGTTAAAGTAGTATAAAATGTCTGGAATTTAAAATATACTTTTCAAGTTTGATTGTGACTGATTAGTTTATAACTCAGGTAGGTAAAATATCATGCATTTATTTTTGTCTGAACCTTTTATTGTCTTTTATTACGTTTCCATGTATCATTGCATTTGTTTCAATACGAATTTCCCCTGTTAAAAATCTACTCTATATAAATTAGAGCCAGTAATTAAATTAAATTTTGACGAAAATTCGCCAAGGCATAATCACATTGAATGAGCTTTAGATGTTTCAACTTGTAAAACATTTGATCTTATGTAAAGTTTGCGAGTTACTATTTGGGAAAAAGTTTAGCGGGCTTTGCTGTTAGGTCTAAAGGCATAAATTGATTTTCTTATTCAAAAGTTTTGGTGCAAACCAGTCCTGATTTTTAATATCATGCTATCATTTTATACAGTTTATTAAATAAAAATAATAATAACTCATTATTAAATGCACTCTACTAAAATTAATTTGTCCTTAACTTTGTTGATTATTTTTTTGATGTAATGATATGAAAAGAAGATCAAATGTTTGGTTCTGTTATTCTAGATTTTAAAATTGTGTATGAAAAGGAGAGCAAAATTGTGTAGTCAGTTGATAAATTCCATGTTAATTCTTGATGGCTAATTAAATAGGTAAATTATTATTACTTAATTTTATAACTTTCTTTTTTGTTTGTTTTAATTTAGGCAAGGACAAGGAAAGCAAAATTTTGTTATCAGATGGAAAAATACTTACTCATGAATTCTGTGATTTCTAATTAAATAGGTGAATTTTTGATATTTTATAATTTTCTTTTTCACTTTTATCCTTTAACACTGTTTTGAGGTTACATGATCAAGCTAAATTTATGTTGACATTTTGCTATGATTACAGATCTGTAGGAATGTTAGACAATTTTACTGCTATTTTGATCATTTTTTGAATTCTTATTGGAAATTATTAGGATTTAAGAAACAAAAGTATTTTAAACTTTTAATTGTTTTAATTTGTCAAGAAAATGTAGTGCTCAGTGGCGAATCCAGGATTTGGGTCTCGGGGGAAGGGGGCGAGGTACAAAAAGTTTTTTGTTGTGACGAATGTCAACTCTTATGGCTTATGTGAACCAGAACACTTTAACTTCAGGGATGAGATTCTTCCGCTTTTTCACGAATTTCCGCTTTTTTGTTATTTTGAAGAAATTCCACTTTTTTTGTCTATTTTCTCTCAAAATTCCGTTTTTTTTTTTTTTTTTTTATGCCGCAAAAATTTGCTTTTTCTTCCAAAAATTCCTCTTTCACACAAAGAAAAGAAACCTTCCTATCTTCCGTTTTTGAAAGAAAATTCTGGGAAAATATGCTCGACCAAAAATTTATAAAAATAAAAGAAATGAAACAGAAATCAGTATGTGATACATTATTATAATTTATAAAGAGCTAATACACTTTACACAATTGCATGAAGCAAAAAAAATTATTTGTCCTTATTTTTATTTATTTTGTGAGCTAACTTTTATCAAAAGGCTATTAAATATAATTCTTCTCAGACTTCTGTTGGGTGTATGTTGAATCGCAGTGATGTACAGGTGGTAAATGTTTTAATGTCTACTTTTGTATTTTCTGATGCACCTGATGATGTGTTAAACTTGTTTGTTAACTTTTAATGTGAATGATTTAATAATAATTTAATATTCTTTTTCTTATTTATACATACTGAATTATAAATAATTAGTTATTAATTATTATAGTGTAATATTTTCATCTTATTGCATGTTCTGATGTTTTACTTCTTAAAACATCTTTCGCGTATAAATTATGGTACAAATGTTTTGCTCGCGTATGATTTCAGTCTTTTTGCTTTTTTGCCTATCTCATCCCTGTAACTTTACAGACTTTAATCATTTGACAATAAGAATCATAAAGATCACTACAATACTTTCGATAATTTAACAAAAAACACAATTAAATAACTAGCAAAAACATGTTTTTGACCGTGTCAACGCTGCAAATACGAGTGGAATGACTACAAAAGTGGGAAAATTTTAGAGCCTGTCGAAAACCAGGAATAAATGTTTTCACTTTTTTTTCAAAAGGGAGATTAAGAAAAAACAGCTGTATTTTATTTAA
>BGPR01006613.1:10693-78502 GCA_013235015.1 Araneus ventricosus | reverse complement strand
TTCTTCTTCTAACACAGATTTACTTTTTCTTTGTTGGAATTGCAGAGTGTGGCGCGGTTCATGGGGATATTAATGAGGAGACAAAACCTTACAAATAAATAATCAATAATTTATTACCGAATTCAAAATAAGAATCGAGCTCAACTTGTGTTGCATAAAAGAAACATCAGTATAAAGCATATTTCCGATCTCTCGGTGTGTCATCTGAAGAGAAACAAAATATGTAACTTCAATTCTGATGTACTATATGTCGTAGGCGAATTGAAATAATCCGGCTTATTGCAAAGAGCCTCTTCATTTTGAAGTCTGCCTGGCAAATTGGAGTAAGGCGGATTAGAAAATGATCAGGCTCTTTGCAATAAGCCTGATTATCTCAATTCGTCTACGACATATATATTTATACAGAAAATTTGCATAAACGTAAATATTCCCGCTTCTGGAATGGCATCATGATATGAATGAACCAATCAAGTATTGAGGTGCAAGTCAACTCCTCTGGCCTGCAACTCAACTCGAAAGACTGGTTTCGTAGACAGTTTCTGTTTAGATTTATGCCTGATTTCTTTCAGGCAGTTTAATCAAAAAGGTAAGAGCAAATGTGAAGAATTATAGTTTCATCTAAAGGTTTTAAATTAAAATAACTATTACGAAGATAAACTTTTTTGTGTGTGTTTTTGAAAGATGAATTATAAGAGAATTGAAATCTACAAAAAAAAAAAAATACACGATAACCCCAGCAGTATTTTATAGACGATTCCCAATTAATTTCGAGAGAACAATAAAAAAAAAAATGTCTGTAATAGAATTCTCCAGAAATTTCGGTAACGCTGGGCGGAGCTGAAATAACCACGCGCCTTTTGTCTGCCTCATTATTGAACGAGCAAATCGGATGATTGTAGAAGAACATTACTTAGCTTTCAACAATGAAAGAGAAACAGCAATTAAATGTTTGTTTCAACAATTGAAACGCATTGAATTGCGTTTCAAAGTGAAAAGTGTTGTTGCAAATTGTACCAAAAAATACATTTAAAAATTTATTAAAATTAGAAAAAAAGTTGTTGAGCAACTTAATTTATATCATTAAAAAGGTAATTTTTGTTCTTTCAGATGGCGCAAAAATCATTTTTGAGCCATAATATTTCCGGAAGTTATTGGGAAAGGAGTCAAAATTTTGCTTAATTTTAAATTAATCAAAATTGTAATTAAAATTTCAAAAAATTCCTTCGGGATGCACATTCCCATCCTCCAAAGTTCGCTTGTGCCAAATTTCGTAACTCTAGGTCCATCGGTCTGCCCTGTAGAGCGCCAACACACACATTCTCTTTATTTATTACTAGAGATTTCGTGATGCATTTTTTTCTGTTAATGTATTTTGCATTATTTTTACTCGAATAAGAGGAAAGTAATCATTAAAAGTAAAGTTTCTAACAAAAGAAATGTTAGTGCCCAATGATTCACCAATCCTTTTTTGCATTTTTTAAAAATTTATTTCTTAAGCACTTTGCCAATATGCATAAGATTTTGTATTACATCTTTCATAACAAAATCTGTTACAATCAGCTCTGACATATGGTTTGCAGACTAGAAGCCCATCTTAGATAGGCATAAATCTTCTAGTTATATAATATTATCTAAAAAATTACAATAATATTCGGGAAAATTGCAATAATATATGAAATTAATTTTAATTTCCGTCATTGTTGGTTAACCCCGAGTCCTTACACTTATTCGGGGGTGCGCGTCGGGCTTCGTAGGCCCAGGGTACTGCTTTATTTAACAAAACGCAAAGAAAATTACATTTACTTTATTAGGAAGCATTTGTGGCACTACTGTATAATATATGAAATGTTAAATAAAATAATTTTCTGATAAATCTCTTCTGGGGAGCGCATTTCCTTTTTTTGTATCTTTTTATAGAAGTTTTTTGTATCTTTTTGTAGAAGTATTTTTTTTATTTATTTATTTATTTTTCTTTTTGCTCTGGCTTTTTCAATAAAGTTTCACGCATGCCCAACCAACCGACAGGGAGCCGTCCTGGCTCCGAGTTCGGGGGTAAGCTGTGGTGTTATGTTATGTACTTCCAAGTTATTTATCGAAAAGTTGGCTTTCCCGTCCAAAATTACATGAATTCGCCTGGATATAAGTATTAATACAACATCTGTCTAATGGATAAGCATTTATAAGAATTTTTAACCGATTTTATAACTTTTACTTCACCAAAGTTTTCGGGTAGTTGTATGACGAAATTGTTTGCAAAAATTATCATATTTTTTTCGAAGTTCTTTTTTATTCCATTTGTTTTTTACACCTATCTTACCATTTACTACACCCATTTTTAACTCCAGCCTTCTTCTAAATAATAGGTAGACTCACAAATATCCAATTCATTCTCTAATTCATTTTCAGAATCCGACTTATGATCTTTAACTAGTTCAACATCAACAATTACTTAATTTTCTTAGTTAATTGGTTCTTGATTAGTTGATTTTCAGCTATAAGCTTTTCTAATTTTTGGATTTCATATTTGTAGCTGGAATAGCGATAAATTGTCGCAATCTATCTGTTTTCTTTAGCAATCCTGCACAGAAGCGCGACAACTCGCATCGGGTTTCGGACGCCCGACCGTCTGTTTTCTGAGATAACAAATGAGGTGGAATTATTGAAATACCTGTGGTCAGCAAGTAAATGACTTGAATTCAGCTATTGTTAATCTGGAATATTTTATTTGAGGGGTTGATTTTTAGTAACAATTTAAAGCAGGCACATGACCTCGAAGGCCCGAGTCCTCCCGGGTTAATTTTATCCGGGATTTTGCATGCAAAATCAACAATTCTATTTCGTATACATACTTTTTTTACTGTAAAATATCTCATGAAAGCATCTTTATCACACGAATTTCTGTTTTAACTGTCAAACAAATTATTTTTAAGTTAACTTTATGCGGAATAAAATCAATATACATACCGTAGAAACAACAACTAAAGGGATACGAATTTTGCTTCAATAAAGACAGAATAACTGAACTACTTTAGCTTGCAAAATTCTAGTCCAAAATATCTAACGTATACAATGCATATTATTTTGCGAAGTCATAAATAAGTCTCAGTCTCTTTCAATAGCCCATTTAATTATCCCGATAGCCCAAACATATCACTTTTTTGTCAGTATGTGATCATGTTTATTACAATGTGTTAAAGTAATTCTTTTTTCCAATCTTTGCTATTACGCTCTCATTCCTCAGTTGGCCATGATTCATAATTATAAGTTTCAACCGCACAAAATACTGGTATGGATTCAAAATTGGACACTAATCATATCTCTTAATAAAGTATGTAAATGTGTTGAAACATTTTTATTACATTTCATACAAATTTAACTTTTGGCCATAATTATTGTATTTGGTAAAATATTCTGAATTTATGAGTGATGAATATATAATTTACATAATTTATATCTCAGTAATTTTACTATGAAAAGAAGATATTTTAATAAAAACGACCCAACAGCAGAGAGCAAAGACTTTTTTCCATTACTTTTAAAAAATGGTAGCAATGTAGAAAAAATCATCACTTTTTGTTCCTTTTGGAAAAGTATTTGATAAAACATACTATTAAAAGACCTGTCGTTCAAGGGATTCTTGCAATAATACAATGTCTGTTTCTTCCTACTTTCCATATGAGCCATCATTACAAGTGGTTGTTGCACTTATAACAACAAATTTTTAAATTAAGTCTTAATTTCTAAATGGAAATTTTATTAAATAAGAGGAAAAAACTTTCTTTTTATTAAATAAAGTAACCTTTAATGTTCAAAATGAAACTTGATACACAAATGATTAGATTAAGTTATTATTATAACGATTAGATTACACAAATGATTAGATTAAATTATTATTATAATGGTTAGATTACGCAAACGATTAGATTAAATTATTATTATAATGATTATATTACACAAACGATTAGAAGAAAGATAAAATTTTAAAATCGAACAATGCAATTCACTGCTGCATGTTTATTAAAACTTTAAACCATTGTAAATTGCCCATCAGCTCAAATGCAGTCATTCAATTCGAAGTTTGGAAATTCGATTCAAAATGATCGATATTTGATTTCTAATTGACGAAATTATTTCTTAGAACCATTTATTCCAATTCTCTGAAATCAGAATTTTCTCTCTCTCTCATATATATATATTCTCGGAGCATAGTTGTAACAGCAAGAAAAGAACTATTTGCAGGAAGTATAAATTGAATTGGGTCCAGAGTTTCAAATTTTCAGCGTCATTAATCATTCATAAACCTATCGCACCTCTCCAGAACTCAGACATGCGAATTTCTAAGCAAAAAAATAAAATTGAAACCAAAAATTTCGCTCATAGATTAAACTACCAGAAGCTATTCTCCCTGCCTCCTTTATTCAGTCTCTGATCCCTGACATCTTCAGAAGTAATTAAATTTGCGATGCTCTGAAAAAGCAAAAACTAGTATGGTGAAGATTCTTCCAAGTTAATGACAGGACCACGGAATAATCAGAGTAACTTAATTTTTGTTTATATAATTTCATAATCTTTTATGTCATGCAAATATGGTGATTCAATCACGTGCTCGAAGAAAGGGAAATGTTAACGAAATAGTTTGAATTCTAATTTGCATATTCAATTTTCGACTTTTCAGATATTCTAATTACTCCCTCAAGAGGAAAATTCTTACTTTCCTTACTTTCTAAAATGTTTTATCAGTTTGAAGAGGACTAACAAATGCACAGGTTTAGAACCCTACAAAAGAATCAGGAAGTGTACTAAATATTATATATCGAATTAATTTGAAAAATCTGCCAGCACAGAATTTTATTTACACTTAACTGCACTTAATTTTTTGTCTTACATTTTCAGACTTAAAAAGTACGTCTTTGCAGATGATTTCCAGATTAAATAGCTGGCTTCGAATATTTAAGATATGTAGATTACAGATAGGAACCATTTTTCGGTGGCAAGTGAGGTTTTTAAATGAATTTACTGTTTTTCATAAAAATAAGTTTAAGATGCCTTAATTTGCGAGTAAATCTTCACAATTCCCATGAGTAATATTCAAAATATAAAAATAATAGGAAAAAATAAATTATATTTGGATTATTTCATACATCAGAATGGAGAGAGCGAAAATCTTTTGCACAATTCCATAACACATTTCAAAGGAAATGCTTTAAAACAAATACCTATATTTCTATTAATGATAATTTATTATTACTTCTCCCTATTATTTCATATATTTTCCAGGAACACATCAGAATTATTAACTTTATATTCAAAAGGACTATTACGTTTAAGAAACCGACAAACATCTTATGTATATTGTATATGTAACAACATTTTCCTAAGAGGTTAAACAAAATTTTAAATTGGATATCAGGTTACTTCAGTGAAAGTGGTGTAGGTGGATTATCATATCAAATGATAATACTCAGGACAATGTTCGTATATATATCATGAATATTAAATATGCTACAACATATGGATTCTGAGCGACAGATTTAAAAATAAAAAATCAATTTCAATCAATTTTCATAGACCTAATGTGCGAAATGACTGTCTGAAATTATTTTGGTTCATCATTACTTTGAATGAATCAATGAATCAAATTATTTTTATTCATTCATTACAATAAAATGAATTTTTTTTGTATAATGTATATTCATTTGCTGAATTAATTTTTATAAATTAAAAGAGGAGATATTACTTATTTAATTATCAATTTTCCTTATAAAAAATTGTCAACTTACAAAACTTGTTAAAGTGTGAACGGAAACACAATAAAAATATCTCAATGTTTGTTATAATGCACAAAAAATTTCAATCATTTCCTAAAAGGATAAAAAAAACCCGTTAATGTGTATGAAACGTCTACTTTTATTTTGTGAACCGTTCTCTCTTGGCATTTGCGATTTTCCTGTCTATGATCTTATATAAAAACAGAAAAGACAACAGTAGAAAACAAAATAATGAACTAAAAGGGAGGAAAACATGGCAAGAGATGAGTCTGTATTGAACTGTTTGTAGTATTTTTTGTTTTGGCGTATGGCAGTCCATAAAAACGAAGAATACTCCAGAGAGTATTTCAGGAAATGATCGGATTACTGAATGAAAATGGATTTCATTCCCGTCCGGTGGTTGGATTCTTTGGTTTAATCCTTTAGCAATTATTTTTATGTAGTAATGTTATATTAAAATATTTTTGGGGTTGAGATTGATGTAGAAAAATAAATTCATTTAACTTATATAAAAATATTTATAACTAATTTAGAACTGAGGATACTTCGTTCTTGTCTCAAATAATTAACTAAAACATCTAGGTTTTTTT
Source organism: Araneus ventricosus (assembly GCA_013235015.1). Taxonomy (NCBI): domain Eukaryota; kingdom Metazoa; phylum Arthropoda; class Arachnida; order Araneae; family Araneidae; genus Araneus; species Araneus ventricosus. Next base: position 72,144 of record BGPR01006613.1, on the reverse strand, counting down.
CGTTGTATTGAAAAATATGATGAGAAATTATTCTAAACTTCTTTTCAACGGTAAGTGTGGACACAATACTATCTATAATTATAGATAATTCATATATTATAATTTGGTTGTTAAAACCAAATTATGTGATCAAAGGGTTTATTAATGATTTATTTTTTATTTTTGAAGTATTAATAGAATGCAATTCTAATCAGAGGCGGTAAAATTACTTTGCGTATTTGAAAATTTATAAATTTATGGATGAGTATACTTCCCGATGTCTTAGAAAGGCTAAAATTAATGAAAACTGATACATTTCTTTGTAATTGAAAGCCTTTCTAAAGAAATGTCAGTAACTTTTAAAAGTTCTTTATAAATTAAGACATAAATATCTTGAACAAAATCTGATATTTTTTTCCAAGATTTAAATTCATTAAAGTAATACCTTAAGCACTTTTTCAAACATCAGAAGCGTTATTTAAAAGAATGTAGCGTTTATTTATAGGCAAAATAAACTTTAAACCTGTATTTATAACTTTAAACATTTTACAATAAAATGAAATTGTAATATATGCTTTCAGCATGTATATATGAGTAAATGTTTATGCCATATCGAACATATTTACAATGTTTATTGCTTGATATTGCGCAACAGTAGCTTAGTTACTAACGTTGCGCTGTTATTATTTTTGTAATACGCTTGTACTTATTCATAACTATAATTTGCATTTATCACATTTGATATTTACATAAAAATAAATATTTGCATTTGTTTATTTCCATATATTTAGATATTTTTAACGCATTTTTGTTTATTAAAATACATTATTTCATTCCGTATATAAACACATATAGTGTTATTATTAAAAGCCATGCACTTTTGTTAAAAATTATTTTTATTAACTGTATTTAACTATTTAATTAATCAACTAATAAAATATATTCGGTAATTTTATATCTTTTTTCCTGCATATTCTTTAACAGATCACCATGTCTAAAATATTCGCACAAACAAATAAATACATGAATATTTTTTTCTTACAAAGGAACATCATTTGACTAAAAATTGTTTTTAACAAATCAAAATGAAAATTTTTCTCTTTTTTCAGTTCAAACATATATTTAAAAAAATCTTTTTATTTGACTGTACAAAAATGTGAGTGAAAGTTCTATAATGTAAGATTTCATAAATGATTATCGGTACTAAAAATTTCTATACTACGTAAGAATTTACAAACCAAGTTGCAATCTGAGTCTTTGATATCTTTTATCTTTATGTATAAATGCTAAAGGTTGACAATAAGATTGCTAAATAAAATTAACGAATAGATATGAATGATGATAATGAGTATTAAGACATTATTTTGAATCTTTTAAACACTAAATTTTATGCATCTATAATATAAAGCAGAAAATACATGTATCTGTCTGTCTGTCGGTCACAAGAATTCCTCCTAAACGGTGAACCGTAGCGACATGAAATTTGCACACGACATTCTAGAGAACATTTTTAGTTCAACGGTGATATTTTGTACTTCCAGAGTTAATTAGTTCTTAAGATATTTAGTTAACTAACGAAAATTAGCCGCTCTTAAGCCTAATGCTTAGACGTTTTTTGCCAATAACTTCTAAAATATTTATTAGACAACAATTATTTTTATGCCATTTTAAACAGCTGAAAATTATCCTTTTAATGATATTAATTCCATTGCAATGAAGTGTTTTCTCTGATTGTTATAAAGGTTTTAAAATTATTTTTAACGCAATTTCTAACAATATTTTTATTCTTATAGAAATAAATTTAAGCCAAATTACTGTTTCGCGCGCGGGCTTTTGCCAGTGTTAAAGTTAATATAAGAAAATATTGCTTTCTTTGAGCATAAACAACAAAGTAGACTTTTCACTTCCGGTTTCCAGTTGTCGTAGCATTAACAGCTTTTAAATCGGTTACACAGTGATCCAATGACGTTAGTGAATTATTCTCTCCATGTTTTGTTTAATTTTCACAAATTTTTAACTGATCCTAATGAGTGTGTGCTTAACCTTCAAGGCTACTTAGTCCGGTTCCTTTCGTAGGAAGAGGAAAAAGGGAGGGAAAAAAATTATGTTCTAACGGTCTATCTATCGCAAGAACTCCTCCTAAGCGGCGAATAGTCTTGACATGAAATTTCCACATGCCATTCTGGCGTCCGTTCCTAGATTAATACTACTTTTTAAAACTTTCAAAATAATTACTTCCTAAGATATTTAAATAAATAACGGAAATTAAGCCAATTTTCTGCGTTTTATCTCAGTGTTTTGTCAATAATTTCAGAAAAATATATTGCACTTAGATTATTTACATAACATCTTAAAGAGCAGAAAATTATCTTTTCAATGATTTCAAATTAAATTTTATTCGTTCTTTTTCTTGATTTAATAAACATTTCAAATTTATTTCATGCACAATTTGTAACAATGCTTTGTGTTATTGTAATAAAATTGAAACCATTGATCGTTTTATCAAATCCTTCATTCCGGTATTTTTACCATTGTGAAAGTTATGATAAAAATATTGTTTTCTTTGAATATTAACAGAAAGGCAGAAATTTTATTTAGCTTTTATTTCGAAGCATATACCTGTTTCAGTATGTTTGCACCACAACACAATGATGTTAATTACTCTCTTTCCGTGGTGCTTCATTTAATTTTACAAATTTTATAATTATCATAATGAGTGTGTAAAATCCTTCAAGATTGCTGATCCCACTTCCTACCGGAGGGAGAGTGCCTAAGGTGAAAAGGAAAGAACCACATGAGGTTTTTTCCGGTCAGTGACAAAAACACTAAAGATAAGAGAATTGTCCGGATAATGGCAAAAAAAAAAATCGACGGGAGACAGTATCTGCGAAACGGACGCTGGGAGTAAGTTACTTACCTTACTCAACTGTGACTTTCTGTGTCTAAAGTTGTTCTATGTGACTAAAGTAGATCTATGTGACTTTGATCTATGACCTATGCTCTATGACCGTTCTCAGTTAAATGAAACTAAATCCAACTCAACTCAATTAAATCGATGGAAAGGACAACTCAATTAAATCAACAATTGTTAATAATAATTAATTAAGGACAGTTAATTGATCGATTACTGAACTGTAACTAAAGTAGCTTTATGTGACTTTGACCTATGACCTATGCTCTATGACCTTTCTTTGTTAAATGAATTAATCTGAATGAATCAATTAATCTAAAATGAATTAATTATTAATCTGTTAAAATCCAGTTAATATACCGCTCACAACCGATGCGTTCGAGCGCGTCGCTCGCAATGACGTCATCAAAATTCTTCGTGATTTTCACCAATTTTGCAAATCGGCTGTGACTAAACTCTAATTACAAATTCTAAAATTATTTTTGCAATCTTTAATGTCTACCTTTCTCTGTTACATGAATCTAAAATCAACTCTCTGTGTTATTTGGTTGCGGAGCTATAAGCGTTTAACTTTACCACGAAATTCGACGTAAATCAACAATTCTTGAGTAATATTTTGCGCGAACTTAAGATCGATGAATAAATTGCCAAATGTAATTGGATAGTCTGCATGCGCGCGCGTCGGTAGCTGTGACGTCATCAAAATTTTTAGTGATTTTCACGAACTTTGAAGCTCGACTGTGACTAAACCGTAATTCCAAATTCTAAAATTATTTTTGCAATCTTCAATGTCAACCTTTCTCTGTGAAATGAAACTGAAACTCTCTATGTTATTTGGTTGCGGAGCTATAAGCGTTTAAAAATATCAAGAAAATCGTCATAATTTTTTTCTTTCCCGACACACCATTAGACCACTATGAAGAGACGTAAGTCTAGTTCAAAATACAAGATATGAAAGAGTTTCTGCTGTTGCCGCAGCAATGATGGGAAGGGGAAAAATGGAATACGAAGGACTACGAGATTCTTGCCAGGTGGTTCAAAGTAAGGAGAGAAAAAGAAGGATGTTTCACTGCTGGTCCAAAGGGTCAGTTGATTAACGAAAGACGCTGCCGCGAAAAGAGCACTTTCAGTAAATTGAAAGTGTTATAAGTACTTGGACTGGAAAATATTTTTATCCCGAGCTACGCCGGGCATATCAGATAGTAATTCTATAAAAATCCGCATCTTGCTTTTACAACTGTCAATTAATTAACTATTAATTTACAACGTAATGGAATGAAATGAAAAACTAAAAATATTAAACAATTTTGAAAATTTTACTTTCTTCTACTATAGAGTTGGAATAATAAATTGAATGGGATATAAATTTCTGAAACAATTGTAATAAGGATTCCTGCATAAAGCGAAATTTTTTTTTTTCACTTAAAATAAAGATCGGAAATTAAATTTACTTTTGTTAAAGAACAGAGCACAGATTTGTTAAAATACATCAAACCAAACTAATATTATTAGAAATCTTACTGAATTGAAAAAGACTGTCTTTTATGGAGAAGAATCCAGGAAAAAATAATTATATCCCTGTGCAATCCAACATTTTTATGAGAAATTTCTTAAAAAGAAAATTGAATTATTTTTAGATATTTTGATTATCTTCCTTAAATTTTCTTTTAATGAACCTGCTGCGAATATTTTTCATTTAACGTTTTATTAGGATGTCATTATGAAAAGTTTCTTTGACTTTTCTCCTAATAATCTAGGGTTTCACTTTTCATCCAATCCCCTTATAATTATGTATTTTTCCAATGAAATATTAAAAACAATAAAAATGGCGAAATAATTTTTCACAGTATATATTCAAGAATATCTCTTGAAAAAATCGTTCAACTTTTTACAGAAATAATTATATTTTAATACATTAAGTTTTAAAAATGTGAAAAAATATTTTCTAAGTTATTCTGAGAAAATAACGGATGATTAAATGATGGCAATTTAAAGTAAGTTAGATACTAGGTTTTAAGTAATAAGCATTCGTTTAATAATTTCATGACTTTTCGAAGTTCCTCGTCTCTATTTTTATGAAATTACCTTATTTATTATTTTTAGATGAAATTTAGAGATTCCTAATTTAGATGAATAATGGTCTCTCGATATTTACATAAGTACTTACTAGAACTGGCAGTAGTTTCACCATATAGGATGAGACATACACACAATACGAGTCGAAGAAAAAAAACATTCTATAAGAGAAAATCGCTTATAAAACACAAGAGCACCTTTTTATCGTATACACAGAGAAATTATTATACTCGCCAGAAAATTTGCTCTCGAGGATTTATGAATATCATTTTTCTAGAATAATTGTGACTGAAAAAAAAATTTTGGGTATATGTTTGACTATTGATCTGTCTACCTGTCAATAAACACGCTGGATCAAAAACGTAGCAAACTAGATGGAAAAAATTTTAACCTTTACAACAAGACAGTAGATTTCGTCAATATTTTTGGGGAGAACCGTGAAAGAGGGAAATCTGATTGCGAGTCCTCCCTTGTGCAAGTGGATTGAAAACTCCAAAACTTTTCAAGTTATTAAATGAAATTTGTTATGAGGTTTTGAAGACAAACTTTAAGAACTGTATCAAATTCTTATCCAATCAATCAAAATATAGAGTTCAAGAGTGCATTAGCGATTATCTTCGCTATGGGCGAGTTTTCTAGTTTGTTTATTTTGGATTCAAAGACTGTTTTCCGGTTACCTGCGAATTAAGCAATCGCTAAATCCATTTGGGTACTGTATCAAGCTCCAAGTTCGAATCAGTTCTTTCTTCAGTACACAAAAGCGTTGAATTCTGTGATCTTTGATTACGTGTAATCTTTTTATTCAAATTGCTTTAAAAAAAATCTTAAAACGTCTAAATTCCTAAATGGAACGACTGTAAAAAGCTAAATCGTTCGGTTAAAAATTTAACAACCAAGAAAACCTTAGAAGTCGCCAAAAGGAATGATAACGAACAATTATGTTCGTTCTTCTGTACATCTTCTGAATCATATATGGAACTTGATTCATCCTCTACTTCTAAGAATGTTTCGAAAGGTAAGAAAAAGCCTAAAAATCCTCCAGATAAAAATTGTTCTTGATCGGCCTGCTTGGGTCTCGTGGAACTGCCGTGGTTTCCGCATCAAGATTTGTCACATTAAAAACTTGATTTATGAAGTGCATCCGGTCTACATTGCACTTCGAGAGAATTACTTGACACCGGCTGTTATTGCAAAAATCAAAGGCTATAACCATGTCAGAAAAGATAATGAAAATCAATCTGTTCGAGCATCTGGAGGGGTTGCTCTCCTAGTCTCCCATGATACTTCTTCGTCTGCCATCACTTTACATACAAATTTGCAATCGGTAGTGGTTAGAATTATGCTCTCAAATTTAGTAACTGTTTGCACCCCATACTTGCCACCGAGTATTAGTGTCGACGAAAGAGTTATCGGCAGTCTTGTAGAGGAATTGCCTGCTCCTTTTATCATTGGGGATTTTAATTGTAAAAGTCCATTGCGGGCAGTAAGAATACAAATTCTCGTGGACGGCAAATTGAGAAATTCATTAATACTCACTCTCTTTGCTTATTTAACAGTGAAGAAGATAGCTACTTCCATCAACGAAGTAGAACTTTCCATGTTTTGGACCTCTCATTATGCACGTCGTCTCTTTCTCTGCATTTTAACTTTAGAGTTGGAGTTCACATGAGTGACAGTGATCCTTTCCCAATTTTTCTTCACCGCGTCAATGTCAGTTCTAATGGTGTTCACCGTCCATCAAGTTAATTGTTTCATACAGCTGATTGGAGAAAATTCACATTAAATTCGCTGATTACTCATGATAAGGCAGAGGGTGATAATCCTAATGAAGTAGTCAATTTGGTTACTAAAACTATCATTACAGCTGCATATGTCAGTATTCCCAAATCGGGACTGAGCTTCCCTAAGAATAGGAAACCTTGGTGGAATAAGTATTTCATTGATACCAATTGTAACCAAACGAAAGCTAGGAATGTTTTCCGGCGGCATCCAACATCCGATAATCAAATAGCCTTTCAATAGTTAAAAGCATCGCACGGTGGGCTAAGAGGAAAAGTGAACGTGAATACCGGATTAAGTTTGTGTCCAGTATTAATTCTTCTGTTACAGCAAAAGATATGTGGGATAATGTTAGAAAGGCGTGCGGTATTTATCCTTAAAAAGCATTTCCTGTCTGCGAAAGAATGGTCAGGAGGTTCTTAATACTTCGGAAATGGTGGATGTTCTTGCTGAAACTTTTGCCATCATTTGTTCAGCAAGTAACTACACAGAACTTTTCCTCACTTATAAAAATAATACTGAACCGCATAAAGTTGCGCTTTCAGACAACAAAACATCTTTCTTACAACACTGACCAGACTATCTTTGAAATGCACAGAGAATTATCTATTATTAAACACACTTTATCTGGTCCTGATGGGGTAACCTACTCTATGCTTCAACATCTTTCAGAACACTCCCTTCTAAATATTCTTTACATTTTTAACTTCATTGGAAAGAACATGCCTTTCCAGATTGTTGGAAACATGTTTTTTATAATTCCGATACCAAAGCCGGGTCAAGACCCACAGGATCCGCTAAATTATCGACCAATAGCCCTAACCAGTTTCATGTGTAAACTTTTTGAAAGAATAGCTAAATGTGCGATTGGAACACATCCTGGAAAAGAATGAATGTATGTCTCCTTCCCAGAGTGGATTTCGGAAGTCACGATCCACAATTGATACGATACAATTCATACAATCTATACGATCTTGTTTTTAGGGGAAAGGTACCTATATTTCTTCAAAACTTTTTTTAAAAAAGGCATTTTCGAGTCCGGCTAAAACTTATTCAATTTTTTTGCCAGGAAGAAGGCGCTCCTCAGGGCTGTGTTTTAAGTGTAACCCTTTATGTTTTAGCTATCAATTTCATTTTATCAGTAATCCTACAGACTGTGCAAAAGAATCTTTACGTTGATGATTTGCACATTTCATGCTGTGTTCGCAACAAGCAACTCATAGAAAGGCAACTTCAGACAGCCATCAACAATATTGTTGAGTGGTCAAATAAATGCGGGTTTACTATTTCTGTACAAAACACAATTGGAATAAACTTCTGCAAACGGTTTCTTCATCTGATCCAGAATTGTTTTTGAGTGGTGTCCCTATTCGCTCTCAAGATAACTATAAATTTTTGGGTATAGTATTTGATAAACGTTTGACTTTCCTTCCACAGATTGTCAGCTTGCGAAAGAGGTGTCTTCGATCATTAAATATTTTGAGAAATCTATCCAAAACGTCCTGGGGAGCCGACCCTTCATGTTTTGCTTCGTGTCTATCGAAGCATCATCCTGTGATAGACTATGGAAGTGTAGTATATAGCTCTGCTCGACCTTCTTGCTTGAAACACCTTGATTTTGTTCACCATCAAGCTCTAAGGCTGTGTTTAGGAGCCTTCCGGTCATCTCCTGTACCCAGTTTATATGCGGAGGTTTTTGAACCATCACTATCATGTAGAAGAGATAAATTGTCTCTTTCATATTATATCAAATGACAACGATCCCTTACGTAGGACAATAATTATTTGGCAATAATAATAGCCTATTCAATGCCCGCCCGTCATGCATCCTTCAATATCGACTGCGTATGTGTAATATACTTCCAGGCACTTTTAGTGATGTAAAGGTTCACACAAATGATCTTCTTGACCATCCTCCATGAATGGAGAAAAGAATGTCTTGTAACGCGATCGGTTACAATCTTACATTAACCCTTTTGGAAATTTTACCAAGTCGGACTCCGATAGCTCAGTTTTAATTTCAATTTTTAATCAACATCAACAATTTTATCAGTCGTATCAATCAATTTTTGCGGATGGTTCCAAGTCTTTCAACCATGTTCGCTGCGCATTTTTATTAATGGTCAAGTTGTCATATAAACTACACTCTTTTACTTCTGTATTCTCTTCTAAAATTATAAAATGAGTGCAAATTAAACGGCTGTTTATTTTTGCACTCATTTTACATTTTACATCATTGACGTGCATGAAATTCGAAAATTCATTTTATACACCTATTCTATGAGCCTTTTGGAATCTTTACGTAGCTCCTCAACTCATAATCTACTCATTAAAGAAGTTAAAGACTTCTATAGGCATTTACTTTCAAAAGGCGCTCGGATTCTATTTTCATGGGTTCCTTCACATGTTGGCATTACCAGAAATGAATTGCCAGACAAATCTGAAAAATCGGCTACAGAATTCTTGACACGACCAATTGTTTATGTTGATGTTCTATCTGCTGTCAATCAGTGGTGCCATTATCAGTTGCAAGAAAAATGGAATGTAGACGCAAATAAGAAGCACCGTCTCATTAAACCAGTTCTCTCGCAACGGGTTACGAAATTTAAAAGACGCTGTGACGTCTTGTTAACTAGACTTCGTATTGGACATACACGCTTGCCTCATAAATATTTGCTCTTTGCAGAGTCTCCTCCAACTTGTAGCCATTGTGGTGACATACTGACTGTCAAAGACATTGTAACAGACTGTATTGCTTTTAATAGACATCGGTTGAGGTACTTTCGCTTAAGCAGTTTTAACTTGTCATTTTCATTCGGAGAAATTCCACATTTTAACCTCTTCATCTATTTGAAGGACATTGGTGTTCTTCGTGATATTTAGTTTTCTTGTCTTTGATCTGGTCTTTTTAAATTTCTTGTTTTAGTATCTTTGTGCTGTCGATTAGTTCATTTTACATTTTTCACTTGGATTTTAACTAACGGTTCATTCAAGCTCTTCTTTTCTGTACAGATTCTTGGTTTTCGGCGCAGCTTATACCATTCGACGATCTTGCGCCAGGGAAATTCAAATAAAATAAAATCAAATAATTCAAAATCTTGAAACGACAAGTAAAAAATCGTTCAGTTTTTGCAGTTAAATTTTTCCGTCGCTTTCAATAGAGGAAGCAATTAAGGTCTTCAGTCATAAAAATTGTTAGCGAAAATCGATACGTCTGGAAAAGTAGCAAAAATTAAATACATCTTAATAGTCTGCTGCACTTCTTTACGGTGTGTTTGCTCAATTTTGCGACAAATTACCCCTTTTATTAGGGAACTATTGAATTATTCATGAATCGAAACTGTTCCGTTCCAATTTTATTGAAAAAAACCTCATTAATAAAATTTGTTGTTTTGTCAAACCTTAAGTTATAATAACAGGAAATATGTATAACTCTCTATTCATTTGTGCAAATAATCAATAAAACTTTATTACATGAATAGGAATCAATCTTAGCATGGTTACAACGTTTGATTGAAAACCAGAAACCAAACACCAATTATGTTCATTAGAATAAAATTTTTATTAAAAGAAATTTGACAAATATACATATTTATATGTGAATGAAAATCATAATATTTGATACGATTTGCAATACTTTCTAATTAAAATTATTTAATTTAATGCAAAAAATTGGTAAACAATGTTTTGTTATTGTGTTAAGCAATTAATTAGAAGTGGGATTTAGATTCCGAAAAACTGTAAAAGTTCTAAGAAAATAAACCGATAATTCCTTGGATACCTAAAAGAATATATAGGGAAACCCTCAAGAAGTTTGTAAATGGAATGCAACATAATGCTTTTTGATAAGATAGTATTAAACTTGACTGTCGTGTCCTCAAATCTTGAGATCGATTTCTTACCCATTTCCAATCGAGCTATAGCTTTGAAATTTAGCACAGTTGTGGGTTTCCGATGACAATACAGTATTATGCAAAAATTGCAATCAATACCTGTTTTAAACCTAACAAAACGTTATTAAAACTTTAGCCCTATATTTGGGCTATAAAGTTTGGAAGTTGGTAATCTCACGTTACGTAGGTTTGTAATAACACCACGAAGCTAACCGAGAATGCACTATACTTCCGGCGCTGCACCGATGAATGACGTAATAGCTCGTGTTTCTACGCGTCTTGGGTTTACTTTCTATTAGAATTCGCCTACAACCGGATTTTATTTCTTCGTGTGCGCCAAACGTTTCGAACTCAAGCAAAAAGAGAAAGTTGTGTAAATCGATTCTCATTTTTTCCCTATTACATTGTTGATAATAATTGTACGTTATTACGTATTTATATTTCAGAAAGTTAATGTCATTAAATCATTTCTAAAATGTAATTGTTCATATGTATATAATAATTCTAGATTGGAGAATTCATTAATTGAATTTGGTTTACTATGTCTATCGTGTCGTGTGTATTCGTGTCAGCCGTCACTAAAAAGCAGAAAATAAAATAAATAAATAAAAAAAATAAGGTATAAGATTTTATTCATGCGAAAAAATGAACGCAAAAGTTGAAAATAATTTTTCTGATTAGAATAAAATGCATGGTTCGAATAAAAGCGTGGGCGCCTTTACCGTCTAGGAATATTCCATTTGTTTAAGAATATATACACAAGGTGCTATATAAGGCGCCCGCGTTTTATTCAAACCTTGCATTTTATTCTAATCAGAAAAATTATTTTCATCTTTTACGTTCATTTCTTCGCACGAATTAAAGCTTATACCTTATTTTTTTTATTTATTATACGAAATTGATAATAAAACACATTCAGTTTTATTTTATCTTCTTCGCGTAATTATTACTCTTCCGAAGTGTCCAGCCTGACATTAAGGATTTTCGCTTGTGTTATGAATGTTTGGAAATCATTAAGGTTCATAAACCATGCAAGCCATTTGTGAATTCATGAAAATATCTCGGAATGGCCACAAAACAGTCACAGTGATTTAGTGACTAGATGATTTAGTGATTTAGTGGGTATAGATTCCTGGGTTCTATGGAGCCCAACCCTACTGCGTTTATTCCTTTTTAAACCTGGGCATTCACGAGAATGCTAGGTTATTTTCCCCAAGAACTGGATTGTATTCCACTCATTCAAGTCTAAAATTTTAGGTAAGTCATTCATGAATGTCCCAAAGTTTGTTTTGAGATGAGAAGATTCAAAGTCGCAGACTTATTCCCTCCAACACTCCTTCTTCCCCAAACGGGAAATTTCCAAGTTTACTAGCTTCGTCGCGAGGTCCCAATCTGGGCAGATCCTATGTTTTACGACTACTCGCGCAGCGAGGTCCTGAAAAGGCCATCGGGCCATTCGAATTTGATTTCAAACTATTCGGAATTCCAACACTTCCAATCCTCTATGCCAATTTTCATCGGTTTCTCACATTGGCGAAAGGATTTTCCTTCCCATACTCCAGAAATCACAGAGTGGAACAAAGGTGAATGCTGCTTAAAGGAAAATTTAATAAGGGGACGTAAAAATAGTGACATGACTCTGTTTTCACTTTCGCTGGTGAAATCATTCATGACGACTCGGGGAAAAATGATATTTTACTTGCGCCACCCATCCACGCTATGCCAATTTATTTACTTATTTACAACCCACGTTGACCCACTCACCCATTGGGTGTGGAACGGTTAAACAGCGACACGGAAATGCTCACACTCTGCCAGCATGAAGCCGGAAATTAACAAGAAAAGTAATACAAAACAGTGTACCCTCAGACATTAACAAACCACAAATCACTGAATAAATACAAAAATAGTCATAGTATTCATAAAAAAGAAAAAAATAGAGAAAATTTAGTAATTCACAACCAAAAAAATGAATATATATATATATATATATATATAAACATTCGTCAGACACAAATGTACACATGAAAAAGGAGAAGGGAAAGGTCAAAACGAGAGTGATGCCCCCCACCCCCAGGGAGGGAAAAAATGCTCAGAGGGAAAGACAGTTGAAGAAACGCTATTCCATTGTCCATTGATAAAATGTTAATGCGTTTATACCATATTTTAATGGCAAATACAATGACAAGGCGAAAAAAATGCCAAGGCACGGTCGCCTTTTACAAAAACTTAGTAACCGTTGGAGAAAATCAAGATTTCACCGAAATCTCTGCTAAATTTAAATAATGTTTCACCTTAACAAAAAGAAACCTTAAAATTTTTCAAGATGTCATTTCAAAGAGTTAAGCAAACATACTTCTGAATCCCTGACTCAACAGAAAGTAGGTTCAACCAAGAAATAATACCGCTTTTCGGAAATTGGTAATAGACATTTATTCACGAACGCATTATCCATGAATTTTAGATCGAAACTAAACTTGAATGGAAAATGTCAGGTTCAGAGTTTTTAAAACAAATATATATATATATATATATATATATATATACCCTGCGCGTCTTACCAGTGTTGCCTGTTGTGTGAATCCAATAGTAACTGGTAACTGATGATGATTGGGGGAGGGGCGAAAAGAACATATTATTATCCGGACACCACACACCCTCGCTACGCCACTGATCTGATATATTATAAGCAGTGATGTGGAGTGGATAAAAACCCATTGAGTAGGTAAATAATTTTTTGGGTATTTACCCGAGGCCTGGGTAAATACCCAAAAACTGGGTATTTTGCAAAAATTGATAATTTTTTACAAATACTTTAAGTTAATTTAAATATGCTTCTTCATCTGAATTTGAACCAGCTTTTAATATTTCAATACAGTGTTTGGTCACTGTTTACAGCAAGGTTTTAAAATATTTAAAATAGCAGCATGCAATAAAAAATATTTACTTTCATTTTAAAATCGTAATTATTTTTATGAGTATATAATTAAGATATCAGAGTTATTAAACAAATTTTAGAAACCGCAGGACGCATGAAGATAACTACTTTTGTAAATGTATTACATTTATCTTGTTGGGGTACTAATACTCAAGACCAGATTATTATATAAGAAAAGTAGGCAACTGCCTTAAGGCCTAGCAATTTTCAGGGACTTCAAGATCTCGAGATTTTTTCAGGTAATTTAATTCATTATTTTATTTGATATAGTACAAAGGCCATGTACTGAAACTAATTCAAATTAAACTAAGTATCATTTTAATTTCAGAACATTATTATGTAATTTAGTTTTTCGGAAATATGTGAAAAGAAATTTCTTTGCCTTTCAATTTTCGCGAATGTATCATACATCCGAAAACAGCATAACCAGACATTATATATAAAACTACTATGTTTGGATCCAGGAAAAAGCCGTATTCTAAGCAAATTAGCAGTAAAACAGAATACACAGACTGCCATTCAATGAATGCTAGAAAGTATTCTTCTGATTGATAACCAAAACAGATCTCCGGATAAAATAATGAATCACAAGATAAGTTTTTGTAAAGAAACTGAATTTACTAGCTATAGAAAAAAAACAACGTGGCGCCAGACTATATGTAAATAAGGCCAAAAGATCACATTACTTATTTTCATTCATTGCAAACTTCTATTAGTCAGCAAAAAAGTATTCTGAAAAAGCGAATTGATCATTTTCATTTGTAAACATTATGAGAACCGGGAATAATTTTCATTAAAAATAAAAGCACCTTATGTGAAAGTTATAAGCAATATAAAGCTATGATGCTATTCAAGATGATGTGTATGCAATAACTAAAACCATAAATCCAATTTTTTTATCTATTCTTGCAGCTAGAATAACTTTTTTGCTTTACTTTTAAACCATGGGAAACAGAGGAGAGTTATGAAATAAGTCCCAAGATGACGTAATGCGCCAAAAGACTTTCTGCGCATTGCATTTGTGGATCTACCTTCCCTGCATGCTATGCTTGTACTCAACCATCTCGTTTAATGAACAGTGAGAGTTATATGTATTAGTATTACTGTAGATTTTATGTTCAAAAGTGAAAGGAACAAGGATTGGAAAGAAAAAAGGACTTGCTTGGAACTTTTTTAACGTTAAGAAGGATAAAAGTATACAATGCAAGTACTGCAACACTGAGTACAATCATGTCAATGTAAACAAAATGGACAAACACATTAAAAAGTGTTTCAAATGTCCCGCGGGTCTGAAAAAGGTTTTAAACAAGGATGCAAAAGTTAATGAATTTTGTTGTAAAGAAATTCCCAACATGGCGACTACATCAAACCTGGAGTTTGAAGAACATTTGATAATTGATGTTGATACAGGTGAACCCTGTCAAGCCAGTCTAATGTCTAGTACATCCCAAAATAATGCAACAATTTCAGTAACAAAAAGTTCATGTTCACCATCACTTCTAGAAACTGTTAGACCTGGGACATCTACTAGCTTCTCATCAGAAATGTCTAGTTAGTCAAATATTACAAGAATTTCGAAGAGTCGTATTGATGATACATCAACATTTTTAACTGCATTTGCTGATCGCATGGATGAAACATCAAATGTAAGTATATTAAAACTCATTCATTGGCAAAGATATGTAGATAAAATGATATACATTTCACATTTTATCCAAAGCACATATGCTATCTCTTCTGGATTTTCCAGAACACTATTTATTGGATTTTTGTCATTTCTCGTAATCTACTGGATTTTGATAAAAATGTCCCAGTTTTTAAAAATTTTGTGAATTAAAAGAAAAAAATTATTATTTTTTTGAAATTTTTATTAAAAAAACTCCGAAATAAAGGGGAAATACGCGCATAAAGATAGTTGTATAAAAAAATATTATATTTCATAGAATTTAATTCAAGAATTTCTAATGTCGCAGAAGATGAAATAATAAACGGAAAATGAATTAAATTAATGAAAAAACAAATCACAACTTAAAATTTGTATAAAGGACAAATAATGAGAATGTTGGCAGGTATGAATATGCAGAAAAACTATCAGTCTATGCAATTTTTTATCACTGTTTTTTAAAGTTATATCGAACTAATTCTTATGAATTTATTTTATTATAAGAAGTACTGAATCAACATCTGCCCAAAGCTATTTTTGTCAGTGGCAGTCCGTTTTCGTTGGTTGAACATCCTTTGTGGATAGAGAATTTCAAGAAAATTCGACCTTCTATTGTTTGCCTTCACGTTTTCGCCTTGCGTCAACACACTTAGATGCTCAATCTTCAGAAATGCAGTGTGAAGTTAAGAGACAGCTAAGTGAATTAAAGCACCTCCATTTGCAATGTGCTGGCCGGAGCAATATAAGAAATGAATCAATTTTAAATTTCGTGATTTCAAAACCCGAACCATTATTTGTTGACTTTGTCATGTCTAAAGAAAACAGGTATGAAGCGTCGTATTTGGCTCAAAAGATTGAAAAAGTTATGAAAAATCATGGTCTTGAAAATTATTTTGTTATTATTGGTGATAATGCTGCAAATATGAGAGCAACTTTTAGATTGATCAAAGAAAAATATCAAAATATTGTTCCGTTAGTTTGTCTGTCTCATCTTCTACATTTGTTATGTAAAGATATTTTGCATTGTAAATCGATTCAAACTTTTCTGTCACATGCAACAGAAATAATTAAAACTATTAAGCGAAGCCACCTTGTATAAGCCATATTTATGAGAATTCAAAACCAAGAAGTTAAGAAGAGTGCTGGCATTTCATTGAAACTCCCTGTAAAAACTAGATGGGGAAGCTATTTGCACTGTTTCCAAAGATTAAAAGCTAACAAATTTGTATTGCAAACTTTGGCAGTTAGTGAAGCCCAGTTATCATCTGAATTAAAAAGAGGCTTCTAGATGATGAATTTTTTTGGGTTTTTGTTGAAAAAATGGTTCATGTTTTGAAACCAATAGTAAAATTAATTATAATCCTTGAGTAGAATGATCCACAATTCCCTCTGGTCAATAGGCAATTTAACAATTTAGAGAATACCTTGTTGGAACAGCTTCCTGTGTCTCCTTTAGAAAAATCTCACGAGAAGCTAGTTCTAGATAAGTTTAAGAGAAGGAAAGAATTTGGTAATGGTCCCATTCACCTTGCGGCACAGATTCTAAATCCAATGGTGCAAGGAGGGGATTTCAAACCATCTCACATACTTGATGGTTTAACTTTATGAAGTTGAAGTTATTTATGAAGTTGGGCAGCAAATGAAGTTATATAGTATTCAGCTGAAGACAGAACTTGTTCATTACAGGGAAAAAGATGGGATATGGGGGAGGCGGAATATTGTGGGAAGGATCAGAGAGTATGAGTCCTCTGTTACGGTGGAGTTTGCGTGGCACCAGTATCATGGTGGAAGTGGCCTTGCGCATTTTAAGCGCGCCTGTTACATCTGCTGCAATTGAAAGAGCTTTCAGTTGGATTCACAGTGAAAAAAGAAACCGTTTGACATCTGAAAGGACAGCTAAGCTCATGTATGTATCATATAATTGGAAGCTCCTACACTTTAATGAAGAAACAGAAGGGAAGAAACAAAAACTAAACTTAATGAACAAAAACAATACCATACAAGAAAACAAAGAGCAAGAAAATGAACAATCATATACAAGCGAAGAAGATAGCATAGGAACAAAAAAGTTGTGCGATTCCTCTGAGATTTAATCTCCGAGTTTGGCTCTGAAATATCCGAGTCCGATTCACAATAATGTTTCGACTACAATCTCATAATTCATTATAAGAAATTGTATCTTTAATTTTAGTTTCTATTATCGGCTCTTAATCAATTTAAGACCAAGCTCAACATTTTTTGAATTTAGTTAAAATTACTCTTTTTATATATGAAAAAATAAACATATACATTATTACTCCTTGCAATTAAAAAGGGTAGGTATTTACATCAAGTATTTTATGTAAAATGTATCTTGTAGTATTGCGTTTGTTT
Organism: Araneus ventricosus; assembly: GCA_013235015.1. Taxonomy (NCBI): domain Eukaryota; kingdom Metazoa; phylum Arthropoda; class Arachnida; order Araneae; family Araneidae; genus Araneus; species Araneus ventricosus. Next base: position 54,532 of record BGPR01006613.1, on the reverse strand, counting down.
TTATGTTTAATTTTTTTTATAAAATTTAAAGGTTCATATGTTTCTAATTTTTCTTTACCTTACTTTGCACTCAATCTATGTATGTTAGCAATATCATATTACGCACCAATTCAAGTATTTTATATGAGTAGAGTTAATTGAAAAATAAATACCCAGGTAAATACCCATTTTGGGTAATTACCCGGGAATTTATCCCTTAAAAATAAATACCCGGGTATTTTACATCACTGATTATAAGTATCAGAGGTGGAGTCTCTCCGAAATTGTGGAGATTCGATCCAGGAATGAAATCTGTTAGGAAACAAATTTCTCTGTGCAGGAATTACTCTGGGTTTTTTTATTCCATGCACACAAAATAATTTACCTACATTCCTATGAGTAAATATATCAAAGGTGAATGTATAGGTTAATCAGTGGAAGTTTTTATAAAACAGTTTCCACTCGTTGCTGTTATATACGTCGTGGCGGATTTTGCTAAATTGTTTGTATAAATTGAGATGGAGACGATGGAAAAATATTACTTGCAGTAGTAGATCACATATTTTTTTAAATAAATAAAATCTCTGTAGACAAATATTGGATGAAATATTTGATCATCAAAATATTTTATGAAATCTCACTTTTGTTCTCGTCCTTTAAAGAGTATTTGCTGCAAAACCAGCGATTGCTTTCCTATTCACGTGAATACACTATATGCCCAAAAGTATCCGGACACTTGCAGATTTTCACATTTTTTAGAATTTCTCCGGAATGGTTTAACCGATTACCTTTAAACTTCGGATATGTAAAGAATAGACAATAACTCACATTTTACATTGAAGATTCGGTCCTGAGGGCAATTAGGGGCCGTCTACAAACTGATGAAGACAAAACCGTTTTTGGACCGCCCCGCTTCACAGAATACGGATAACAAGATAAAACTTTCAGAAATGGTAATGTTTAATGTGCATAATATTTACAGGAATTTTTGTAAACTCAGCGCAAATATTTGGGAAGATATAACGGTTTTATTAAAAAATCTCAAATTTTCCCACCTGTTTTTTGCTTATAACATGCAGAGTTTTCTGTTATATTATACGAAACTTACAGAAAAGATGACAATATGTTATAGAAGCATTGTGTAAAACTTTGAAAAAGAACTGTTGCATATTACAGAAATTATGAGCATTTTTAGTAAATAGTGTTTTACTGCGCATGCGCGAAACATAGTGTAATTTTTCTTTCACAACTTTAAAGCCAAATATATAGGGCAACTTATATAAAAAAATTCAGTTCAATATCATTAGTATTCAGAAAGATATCGGCATTACAACGAGCAGAATTTTATCTCCTGTCGAAGAGAAGCTAAAAGATGAGGGGTTGTACCCAAATTGATATTTTTTAAACTTATATCTTTAAATAGTTATATTGAATTGTATAGCGGTTAGAATTTGTTGCATACCCATGAACACTTGTCAATCACATGCATAACTTAAATTCCAGCTAATTAGGCACTATAAATAACAAAAAATTTATTACTTTAATTGTATTATTTACATGATTATTAACAAGTTGCATATTACATTTTTACGGCCAAACGATATTTTTAAATATATTTATTTTATGGCGAAACGATTTTTTATCTAATTAATTCCTTTTCTTAAAATATTTTAATAATTCTACATATATATATTTTTATTCGTTACGAATATTAGATGTGTTCATGGGCATTCAACAAATTCTAACCACTATACAATTCAATACAACTATTTAAAGATATGAGTTTAAAAAATATCAATTTGGATACAACCCCTCATCTTTTAGCTTCTCTTCGACAGGAGCTAAAATTCTGCTCGTTGTAATGCCGATATCTTTCTGAATACTAATGATATTGAACTGAATGTTTTTATATAAGTTGCCCTATATATCTGGCTTTAAAATTGTGAAAGAAAAATTACACTATGTTTCGCGCATGCACAGTAAAACACTATTTACTAAAAATGCTCATAATTCCTGTAATATTCAACAGTTCTTTTTCAAAGTTTTACACAAATGCGTCTCGAACATATTGTCATCTTTTCTGTAAGTTCCGTATAATATAACAGAAAACTCTGCATGTTATAAGGAGAAAACAGGTGGGAAAATTTGAGAGTTTTTAAGAAAACCGTTATATCTTCCCAAATATTTGCATTGAGTTTACAAAAATTCCTGTAAATATTATGCACATTAAACATTACTGTTTCTGAAAGTTTCATCTTGTTATCAGTATTCTGTGAAGAGGGGTGGGCCAAAAACGTTTTTGTCTTCATCAGTTTGTAGACGGCCCCCTAATTGCCCTCAGGACCGAATCTTCAATGTAAAATGTGAGTTATTGTCTATTCTTTACATGTCCAGAGTTTAAAGGCAATCGGTTAAACCATTCCGGAGAAATTCTAAAAAATGTGAAAATCTGCAAGTGTCCGGATACTTTTGGGCATATAGTGTATCTTGAAGGATTTCAGCAGCCAGGAAACAGAGCACTTGCCCTCACTGAAGCTGGAAATTCACCATAAAGGCTATTCGAATGCATTTGGAGGGCTTCTTAGCAGACCGTTTCCATTTTCAGCCAATAAAATTTAGTGGATCATTCACAGATCGGACTGTGCCCTTTTTACCGACTGGCAAACCGATCCTCTAGGGTACTGCACCTCCTCTTCCCCGGCTTTCAAAACAGGTTCCAAGGGTCACTCCCACCCACCCACATTCCCCTCCGCCATTTTTCGAGGTGTTTGTGTGTGTGTTTAATTTGTTCGGTTTTTTCTTCATTTTTTTCATCTGAATTTTAAAGTGCTTTTAAAATGAAAAAAAATTGTATTAACCACAGGGAAAATATATTTTATATTTTTTCCCAGTCACATAGTATTCCGATTTTTCTCTGTTCTGGCTGGGTGCAGTTTGCAAATCGTTATTTTGTAATAATGTAATTGCTCAGGATTATTCTGAGATGTATTTAAAATCCACTTCTATTTTTGGGTGTAGTATCTGCAATAGTTTAGTGTATTGCAGTGTAAGATATTGTATAATATGGGCAAATATTTTGATGTTTCTAAAATCCACCCAGCTGTCCTTGGCCTTGGAGACTAGCTGGCTATCCCATTCTTTCCTTTCCTTTCCCTCATGTTATGGTTTTCACTTTTGTTAGGGAGGCTCTGTTCCAATAACCGGTTATCGTACTTCAGGTTATATTCGGTTCAGTATCGTTTTGTGGCCTAGAGGTCCGAAGGAAGGTCCAAACAGGATGGAATTCTAATTTTTTTTCTCGGTCTACTCCATTTCTCAGCGGTTTCTTACATAGACGTTATATCGTGTTCTAAAATGTATTGTTCAAAAAAATAGTTTGGGCCAAAATTTGTTTCGTTCATAGAAAAGAAAGAATACACCAGCATTTTTGGTTTAAGTGATGGGAAGATATTAGTATCCTACTTTCCGAGAACGAAGAAGTACTTGGTTCTCGTGTCTTCGCTTCATGATGACTCTTTTGCAACGAAATTCACACTTTTCTCTTTTAAGCCACCTCACGAAAGTCTGTGATTAATTTAAGAATACAAAAATTGAAATTAGTGCGTATTAACAATATTAAAATTAGGAAAATATTCACCTGCGCCTGTCAGAAACGCTGCGTGCAAACTGGCCAGTATGGATATTGATTCTTACGGAAGTTTAAAGGTTCCAATCATATTTACTCCTATGTCCAGCTGTATTTCTTGACATAATGCATATTACATATGATATAGTCTCTTAAATCTAGTAAAGAATCATTATGGTGTGGTGTGACCGATTTGAGTGAAGAATGCTGGTTCAAGACATCCTAATTTACCGGGTTCAGAATTACAAAGGTAATTGCCAACATCAATCATATACTTTTGAGATTATATTATAAAATCTTATGGAAGTGGTTCATATACTAGAAAATGTATCTTATTGATAATACAGAATAGATATAATCATGTATCATGAACAAAATATAACTATAAACAATTTTGAACTCTATTTTATATTTTCCACTGCATTTTAATTTAAAATTTTTATTGTTGGCAACATGTATTCCATAGACCAAAATGTGGTTCGAAACAAAAAAAATTAAATATATTTATTTGAATATTATTTCAAGTATAGAAGGGAGAAAAGACGAGGGAGAAATTATCTTTAAAATTCCAGATCTTTCTGCATACTAATGAGATATATCAAAAAGAAAGGATGTATGCATTTTTTCTATGGAATTCTCAGAAATGATTGAATATTAATAAACAATAGAATCTTTCCACGAAGAACTATTATATAATTCAGAATACGTTTGATATTTATAGATATTTCTTTGAGGTAGTCTGCATAAGTGGAATCATTCGGTGTGCATAAAACGTCCAAGATAAATTAGTTTGTTTCGTCGATAATCTTCTTCCAAAACACGGAATAATTTAATTATATATATTTTATGTTTGGTAATATCTGTACAGGAAACAAATGAACCTTTAATAAAAAATCTATTTATCGTCCAAAAGCTTATTAATTTTTATTAATTACTTTACATATTTATTATTTCATGAAAACACTGACAAAATCTTGGTTTTTTACACGCAACCTAATAAATATCTTTTTCCGTTTTTGGGTTTTGGTTACCATTAATATGTACTAAGTGAATATATGCTGGCATTATTTATGAAGGGAAGTTTCTGAACATCCGAAATATTTCTCAACAAAGAGATTTTAGCTATTGTTCTGACCACAAATTTCATAATGTAACTTTCATCACACCGAGTATTGTTTACAAGTCTTGGAATGAAAATAAGGCACTGTATGAGACACAACAATTCTTGATATTCTGTTGTCTTGATTATTGTGTTATTAGGTGTTTTTCTGTAGAGATAGTTATCAGATAGTTGGCTTCCTTTCCGTTGTATTAGGAACAGAATAGACAACAGAGAGAACCGTAATAATGAAGTAGAGGGGAAGTAAGGAAGTAATGAAGTAAAGGGGTAGTTTGGTTGTCTTTATTCAGCTATTTGGTTTTCTTTTCATCGACTGATTCTACCCATAAAAAAGAATGAATACAACAAAGTGTAGTTCATCCAGGAATGGAATCAAATAATTGGAAGATTAACATTTTTAGTTTGGGATGGATTCTTCTTCTGAAGTTACAGGTTTTTTATTCATTGGATTCCTTCTGGGAAACTGACTTTTGAATTCAAAGAAATTCTGTACGATTCTATTGGCATTTGGCAAATTTCGAATCAGAATTTCTGGAACTATGTTTATCTTTTATCTATTAACTATAAGAATGCGAAATTAGACGATATTTGAATAATATAAAGTAATATTTACATTTGCTATTTTTAAGACTTCATCAATGAATTTTTGATAATTGTTATAACGAACTCTTCTTGCCACTCAACAGGCTGTAAGAAAACATACAGTATGTACACTACAGTCCTTCTACCCCACATTAATTTTAGAACTACGACAACTATTGCCACAAACATGGTGTCTAGGTACAGTAAAGTGACCATGCGCAACACGGCGAGATCGGTTACAGCGCCACCTGGCGTCAAACAACGGAGCTAGCATTCCTATCTCAAAAACGGTACACGATACGAGAAAAAAGTAAATTACAAAATAGTGGAGCGTCTTCGAATTAGTTCGAAAAGATACCTTGTGCACCCTAATACGAAGAACAGAGTGCTTAAAATGCACATTTGTTTGTTCTCACTTTCCGAAACTGTGACGTCTCAAAACGGGTTAAAAAGAGAAAAAAAAACCACATGTCAGAAGATACCATTACTTTTTGTGTTCAAACTGCTCTCCGTCATCTACAACAAAGATTTGGGCTCTTGTTTGCCATTTCACTTTGCCCGCTTTTCAGCATATCAGTTGATCCGCTAGCACAGATACTATAATACTTCATCGAAAGTCCTGTATTTTTGGTAGAAAGGTCCAAACACCTGCTGTTTGAGTTATTCCCACAGGAATAAGTATAATAGTGTCATTTTTTGCCGAAAAATAAACTTTTCTTATTTTGTCCATGTCTTGTGATATCACAATTTCGGAAAATGCGAACAAAGAGATGTGTATTTTAAGCGTTCTGCTTTCCGTATTAATGTGCAGAAGGTATCTTTTTGTACTAAGTCGAAGACGCTTTACAATTTTGTAATAGAATCTTCTACCCTTTTCAAGATAGGAGCGCTAACTCCGTTGTTTGCCGCCAGGTGGCGATGTAACCGATCTCACCGTGTCATGGTCACTTCATTATAAATAGAAACCAAGTTTGTGGCAATAGTTGTCGCCGTTCTCAAGTTAATGTGGGATAGAAGATCTTAAGTTGTCACCCTGCATATTTGAAAGAAACACTTTTACTTGCCATTTCTTCTACAAAAATTGTGTAAAAATGTTTTATAATAAAGTTTGTGAAAAAATAATCTTAACTTACCTAAAACCACTTAATACTTCTAGTAACATAATGGTCAAATAAGCAGGTTACACCGTTTCAAAGATTCTTAATCAACTGGACCATTTCCAAATTCTTTGGAAGCATTGGATGTGCTGTTTTAATTTTTATCTATGCCTCTTACACCAGTTTTGCGTATTATGTTTGATTTACCAATAATGAAATTTTTGATGTTCTATATATTCCTTTCTTTACAATCTGTTAATTTTATTGCTTTAAATTCGAATAGTTTCTATACAAAAATAGCAATTTTGACAATGTTTCTGAATATTCTGTTAAAGCGGGCATTTAAAGCAGCGTACGGCTCGTAACTGCACCATCATAATCATTTCGATAATTCATTCCACTTTCCTCTTGTTTCATTGTACTTTGAAGTTGACAATAGCTTTGGTTGTCCAAGTTCAAAAATAGTTTGTATGCTATGAAAATACAGAACCTCATTAGATCACAAATAGTTTGTTCACAAAAAGTATTAAATATAAAGAAGGTGTTATGACATTTTCGTAAAAATTAATTCGATAATTATCTTTCATTAATTGGAAATTATGTTTCCGTGTATAGAAAAGATTGTTCTATCTTTAGTGCTGCCATACTTATTTCTAGAAAATATCGTAAACGTTTTAACTAATTTTATTTAGTTGCAACTCGCAGTGTTTTATTAATATTTGAATCACTCCTTATAAATTATTAACAACTTATGGAATATGGGGCAATTGGTGTTCTTTTATGAATTAAAAATAATGTTGCTAACTTGAAGAGGATTTTTTGTATTTTCATATTTTATATCATAATATTTAGTTAATTAAAATATTTTATATATATTTAAATAATGCGTTTGTTTATGTTTCGAATTAGCATTCCGTTGCATGCTAATTCGAAATTTAATTCAACTAAATAAATTTGGCGATAAAATAAAATTATATTTTTATTTCATCGCCAAACTCTGCGTAAGCATTAACAGCTGATTTGATATGTGATAACTTTAACCTTTGTCACCTTATAAGTATTTATTTCATACATGAAATTTTTCTTTAAATTTAGTAAATGTTTCATGACATTTTAAATAGCCAAGTTTTATTTATAAAAGACATGCTAATATTCTCATCTCGAACCGCACATATCAGCTATTCGAAAATAAAGACTATATTTGAATGAACATTTTAGTGCCAAAAAGTTGCAATAAGTATATTGTTGCCTAAAGTTAAGATGCTAAGCTAACCTGTATTTAGAATGTGTAACTACAACTAATGCTTGAAATAATTGTTGATGAGAAATACATATTAAAATCCATTGATGAGTTCATAACATTTTGTGAAAATTTATATTTCGTTAACCATAAATTTAAATTTTCCAGTCTAAATGGACATTCGTTAGGAGATTAGTTCATCTTGCTAATTTTATTTACAAATTTTGTTACTTGTTTTGTGAAACACACTAGCGGGGAATAAATCGAACAAAATAATCATTATCTTTGCCCTTGCTGTGATGTATTAGGTGGCCATAAAATAACATAAAATATTAATTGCAAAGAAAAAACTTGTTTCGGCCAAATGTAAGCCAATTTGGTCTACATACTAATACAAATAGAGTGACCCTCCATTTTGTTTCAGCTTTTTCCTTGATTGCCCCGGTTTTGGTAAACCGTTCTTTAATTTCTTTGAATCATTTTTTTTGTGGGGAATGCCTGTAAGGCGTAATAATTCAGAAAAGCCAGTTTCTAGATTAAATATTTAATTTGAAAAATATTTTACACGTACAGTATTTACAAGAATTTTGGAATAATAAAAGGTTCATCAGAGCCTGGTAGGCCAAAAGCATTATATATTTTGTCATAATGACAAACACAAATACAAAACATGCGTTGTTGCCTCCATATCTCGCTTCCGCTTCCCTCCTTCTAGTCTCTCCGGCCACCGGAGGCGACCTTGACCTCACCCCGTGGTGCAACATTTGGCCGGACATCCCTCTTTTTGTGATACTTACAATATCCAACTATAAGATTTCGAGTTATGCCGAAAAGCAAAATTTTTTACCACCAACTGCAGTAAGACGTTGTATGCTGAGTTGACCTATTCAACTAGACGAAAGAATTATGGAATTCAGAAATGCCACTATAAATTTCGTTTTTCCATCGTTGGCGCATGGGGTTCAATGGGTTGGCCTCTCAAGTGATCTAATAAATTGGTATTTCCACTGCAATGTTCTAGCTCAGAATGCAGCTTGTCGGTTAGATATGTTGGACTTGCACTATTGTACTATCCATTAACCTTCAAGTACGCGCATCGAGCCTGCTTGGCCTGGTGCCTGCAAGAATTTATTACAGAAAATTAATCCCTCAGCGAAGAAACTTCAGATCCACAGTAGCTGCATTCAAGGTCATTTACTTGCTGATTACAAGTATTGCAAGAATTTCCCCACATTTTTTTATCTCAAAAAACAAAAGGTCAGTTGTGGAAGCACGTTGCGCGTTCGTGTTTCTGTGTAGGATTATTAAATAGAACAGATACAACGCGAAGATTTATCGCTATTCTAACTACAAATATGAGATGTAAAGGTAAGAAAAGCTTTTAGCTGAAAATCAACTAATTATGAATCGATTAGCTAAGAAATTAGAGAAATTGTTGCTGTTCAATTAGTAACAGATCCTATGTCGAATTCTGAAAAGAAATTAGACAGTGAATAGAATATTTGCGAATCCACCGATTATTTAGAAGAAGGCTGGAGCTAAATAATGTTGTAGTAAACAGTAAGATAGGTGGAATTAAAAAATGGTGTAAAATAGAACCTTGCAAAAATATGAGAACTTTTTACACGCAATATCATCATACAACTACACGAAAACTTTGGTGAAGCAAAAGTTGTATAATCGGTTCAAAAGTCTTGAAAATGCTTAGCGATGTGACATATGATACATTAATACTTATATCCAGGAGAATTCAGGTAACTGTGGACTGGAAAGCCAGCATTTTCATAAATACCTTGGAAATACAAGCATTTATCAATCTTCTTCAATTTAATGCAGTCCTTAGAAGAGATTTATCTGAAAATTATTTTGTTAATATTTCATAATCTGTACAAAGTGCAACAAATGTTTCTTATTAAAGTAAACGTAATTTTCTGCGCGTTTTGTTAAAAAAAACTGAATACCGGCTTGAAGTGTAAGGAACATTCGTCCTTGCGGATTAAGGCAGCTGGATTAGCAACGTTCCCTTTGCAAACATCGTATTTGTGATAATCCCTACAACATAAAAACTAGGATTGCAATGGTTATTATAGAACTTTCTGGGCCACAGTGGGTCTCGGCTTCGGGAATGGAGGGTTTCAGGTTCGCATAATAAATTCATTGTTCCTGTTAAATTATTGTGCTAAGCATTAGTACCGTAGTTTAAAAGGTACAATGAAATTATTAAACTTATTATTAATAATTTCGCTCTGTCAGCTATTTATTATATCAAAGTTCCCTTTGAAAACCTCGCATTTGTGATGATGCCCACAACAAAAAATTTAGGATCGCAATTGTTGTTCTAGAACTTTCTGGGCCACAGTGGGTCTTGGCTTCGGGAATGGAGAGTTTCAGGTTCGCATAACAAATTCATTGTTCCTGTTAAATTATTGTGCTAAGCATTAGTACCGTAGTTTAAAATGAACAATGAAATTATTAAACTTATTATTAATAATTTCATTGTGTCTGTTATTTATTATATGCAATAAATAATAGGTAAAATTAAATAATTACTATTCCACCGTGTATGTGGGCCAATTTTGCTTTAAGTCATACAGAGGGAGTCAAATGCCCTTCCACTGGTAAGGTGCGGAAGCTTGGGGGAAGAGTGACTGCTCAAATGTCATCCCGTATCAGCACAAAGTACTTCACGATATCTCCACGATGTTACTACAATATTCTAAACGCCTCAATACATCGTAAAGATATCGTATGAATATTGTAGGGCATCTTGTGCTAATAGGGCGCGGTCATCTAACTGCTGTTTGAAATTATAAAGTCCATCCCTAAATAGCTCACCTGTTGATTCAAAACGGGACATTAATACAACTAAACTAAATAAATGTAGAACTCCCCAATACATAGTCCAATGCGAGGAGGTTCTCCATCTCACATGTATAAGGTATAATTGAATAATAAAATTTAAAAGAATTCTTCGATATCTGTCTGTAGTGACGTCAACTGTGATATTGGTTTGCAAAAATCTATATAATGATATAAATCTTTGTCCTTTGTATAATCGCAGCCCCAATTTCAATTATCCATGCGAATTTCACTATTCTGAATGTAAATTGTGTAAACTCATTGAACCATATGTATCAACGATACCAAAATAAAATTTCTTGTGGAAATTATAATTTCTCTGATTCTTTCGGCTAATTAACTTGGCCAGGCTGCATATACAGAATCATATTTAAACTGGTGGTTGAAAGTGAAACTATTTATGTTCACATATTTACAAAAAATCGGAATTCCATGGTCAGAGAAGTATGTAGACCAAATTTGGTTACAGTTGGTTGAACAGAATTTTTGTAGTCTATCTCCAAAAATGGAGGCGATATTTTAGGGTAATCCTGCAATTATATTTTAGAAGTCTGCAGACTGATTGATTTTCTCACATCTTAATTAAAATTCTTCTCTTAAATTAAAAAAAAATATCCTACTAATGGGTGTGATCATGCGGCCTCCTTTAAACCTTAATTAAGCCAGTTTTGTTTTTTATTAACAGGCTTAGAGGACGTTCCGCCTTAATTAAAACCTTTTCCATGTTCCGCTGATTCGAGTTTCGTCTGTTGGGGTTATCTGACCTTGCAAGGAAAGATTAATCCCCTCGTTATTCACGAGTCTGAAGGGTTTCTCGGAAGGGGATGTGCATTTTAAGACATCAGCTACAATGTGTCTTCGGGCGTCTTCGCCTAATATGCTAGTTAATGAACAGTGAATAATTAAGGGAGGACAAAGCAGGATAATATTTATGGCCGGAAAATAATGAACCTCGCTTAAAGTCACCCTAAATATTTAGGATAAAATGCCCTCAGCTGTAAATATGAGACGTAAACAGATTCATGTACAATTGTAGAATTAAATAGTTTAAGGGGAGTTGGAAACCTAAGTCCGAAAATGTTAAATTGGCCATTTCGATGTATCTTCTCTCAAAACCTGTTATAGATAAATGTTTGACATTTTTTATAGAAGTAAAGAGCACATTTCTCATTATACTGAAGTGAGATTTTGGTTAATTTTTTAATTTCTTATAAATTTACGAAATGTTTAATTAAACATAGTGAAATTTTACCCTATGTTGACACCAAAAAATTGTAAAAAATAATGTTTTGAGTTTTTTTTTAAACGCTCATTCCGTATAATGTACTTTACTTGTAAAAAAAGTTTCAAGCATGTATCTATAACAAATTTTGAGAAAAGGTACATCGAAGTAACAGTGTTAGGGTTAACATACTTATGGTTCCAACTCACTTAATAATAAACATTTAGAACCCACTAAATTTTAATTAATTAAATTTTTTTATTAACTAAATTTAGAACCCACATAATACAGTGAAACCTGTATATAATTATACTCTCTATAACAATAAACATGCCTATAACGATATTGTCTATAACAATAAACCTGTATATAATTATACTCTCTATAACAATAAACATGCCTATAACGATATTGTTTATAACAATAAACCTGCCTATAACGATACTGTCTATAACAATAAACATGCCTATAACGATACTTTCTATAACAATAAACCTGCCTATAAGATACTGTCTATAATAATAAATATGCCTATAGCGATATTTTCTTTGGTCCCGGCGGAATGCCTATTTACTTAATTTATTTTCAACATGCCGATAACGATAATCACTTTTAGACTCACCAGCATATAACGATACTGTCTATAACAATAAACCTGCTTATATAGGGATTATTTTCTTTGGTCCCGGCGGAATGCCTATTTACTTAATGTATTTTCAACCTGCTTATAACGATAATCACTTTTTAGACCTACCTGTCTATAATGATAATTTTACCTCTTTAGAAAGCTAGTACATAGCAATTCCGATATGTTTTTCTTGGAAAACGACGCTATTGTCCAGAATGTCAGATAACAGGAGAATCGGGGGTCGGAGCCAGCATTTGGAACCAGGTCTAGAAGATGTATCCTAGGAGGGACTAGTTGCCTCTGACTTCTGGTGGGCACCAGCCTCTTCATTCTCATTTAGTACTTCGGACTGACCATTTGTTCCTCGAAATTATTTTTTGATGTGCTAACACCTTGAATCTCTGATGGTTCGGCGTAAAGCATTAACATTTGAAGAAAGGCTACAAATAATTTTGTAAACCGATCAAGATTTAAAGCAAGTTGATGCTGCTGAAAAATATGGGATGATTTTTATGGCAAAAATAGTTAATTTTTTAGAAAAAAAAAAACTTTGAAGATGCTGTGGAAAGAAGCAAAGTGGGTGGCAGACGAAAACGATTTAAAGCTCCCGTAAATGCAAAGTAAGTACAATGTTATCAACTAAAATTTTCATTTTGAGAAGTCCTTAAAAAAGTTTAGTTTTCAAAATTTTAAGTCAGTACAGAAAATTGATTTAACGTAGGACTACGTTCCTCCCATTTGAGTCTCAAGAAGAAATTTGATTCACACGCCAAAACGTCCCAAAACAGGGTGTACGGGATGCATATTTACAAACCCTACCCTGATAGAACTGAGGCAGGAAATCAGTCAATATCATTGGCTACGAGGAGCAGTGACGTCGTTTTCAGCTCTCGCTCGAAGCGTTCGGCAATCATAACATAACAAGAGTCGTCCTACTTTTCTTCTCCGCTTTCCCACAGTTGAGCACAGAAAACATTCTTCCGTGGGTTGTAATATTTTTAAAAATGATATTATTTTTTAAAATATCATCTATACTTATAAAAGGCAATGTTTGTGTGCGTGTGTGTGTGTTTGTCTGCGATGTCCAGACGAATCTATCGCACTTACAGCCATGAAATTTAGTACACAGGTAGTCGTAATGGTGACTGAATGCACCTCGAAGCCAAAATTTTAAATTTTAATCTAGAAATTTTTTTATTTAATGTTTTGTGTTGTTTTGGTTGATTTTTCGCACTAATTTCTCAATAGAATGGTTTCGAATAATTGTACGACAAAAATAGATAGACCATCGGAAAGAGCACGCGATTTCCGTTCTAATGAAGTTAGTTTTTAATTTCTAACGTAATTTACTCAATTTTGAGAATTTTTTAAAAAATAGTCAGTTTCACCATCTAAATGTTAGTTTTGTTTTTAAATTTGTTGCATCCGACTTTCTAATAACACCATTATTTTCAATTTTTTTCAGCTTATAACTAGAACGGTTCTCTCTGATTTAAAACAAGAACGGTTAAAATATCTTTTCCCGTTTTTTTTTAAATTAAATTATTCCTGTGCAGATCAAAGTTATTTTTGTCGAGTGAAATTTCTTTAGCGACAGTCTTCCGGAACGCAGCTTTCAATTTGATTGGATGAAGTGTCAGGTGACGTCATAACCTTCGGAGCTTTTTGTCATGTTCTAAGAATTTTTCTTTTTTATTTTGTTGAAGTCCTGATTCCACGGGCATCGCCGTGCGCGTACTGCTAGTAAAAAATAAAACATCCCACACTGTAAGAAATTATACTAATGAAAAATACACGCACGGGAGCAAAGAACGACGTCATCGGCTCTCGGCGAAGCGAGCTAATCATATTGTCCGATTTCCTGCCTCAGTTCTATCAGGGTAGGGTTTGTAAATATGCGTACGGGATATCCTTTATATCTCGGGGTTACAGTTAACAGGTTATTTTAACTGCCTCGCATTAGGTAATTAGCAACAGCGTATCCTCCCATTCGAGTCTCAAGAAGAAATTTGATACACACGCCAAAACGTCCCAAACACTTTGTATGGGATATCCTCTATATCTCGAGGTTACGCATGTTAAAAACGTAACCAATGTCTTAATTTAGAGACAAAGGGTAATAACAGAAGTTACAAAAACAGATTGAAAATCGGTTTGGTTTGGTTTGGTGGAGTTTACTGGCGCAAAAACCATTTTTGATTATGCTGCGGAAAACATTTGGTCTAGGATAAAATCTTAGTATAGGAGTTTAGTTAAAAGGAGTGTCATTCGGTATGAAGTGTCAAAATATGAAGTCTATAAAAGCTTGCAACAAGGTAAAAAGGACCTAAAAACAAGGTAAAAATTTTTAGATCAAAGAGTAAAAAGCAATCATTCTTAAAAAAGAAAAAAGTTGTGGATGAGGATCTTTGTGAAGGATGTCTTTAAGAGTGATAGAGGATGAATGAAAACAGCGGATGCGTTGAGGATTAAATTGCCGACATTCAATAAGAATGTGGAGAACAGTCATTTGGCATTGGCATGCTGTACAAAGAGGTGCGGGTTCCCCTAATAACAGATGCCTATGCGTGAATCTGGTATGGCCAATTCGTAAGCGAGTGAGGACAGTGTCGAGTTTTCTGTGAGACAAATTAGGCCAGCAGGTAATTAGATGTTTGATGGAGTGAAGCTTATTTGTTTCTTTAAGGTTCCACCGACTTTGCCAATTTGAGTGAAGTTTGAGTTTTACATACTTTTTAATATTGAAAAATCGGAATTGTAGTTCAGCGTCTACTGAGTTGCAAAGTTGGGCAAAAATAAGCATGAATTAGTGACGCGATCCTCTATATCTCGATAACTACATATGTTAAAAACATAATTAATGTCTTATTTAGTGATAAAGGGTGACAACAGAAGTTACAAAGAAAATTGAAAATCGGAATGTAGTTCAGCGACTACTGATTGTGTATAGAAACAAAAGAGTCACGCGGGTAAAGTTGTTCTACGCCTTTAATATCAGAGGCCGTTTAAAAAAGACAGCCTCTCGTCATTTTTTTGTTTATAAATTACAATTTTATACAGACGATTGTTTGTGAGATGAATCAATAAGCACAATAAAATATGTTGGCGTATAAACACATGCGTACACTCAAAACAATGGATACACAAACCCTCAAATTGTCTAGAACAATAGCCTCTCTATAACAATATATTTTGTAGGTCCCTACAATATCATTATAAGCAGGTTTTATTCATGAAAGGAAATTAATTAGACAAACAAACAATACGCGGACATGAAAAGCTATTATCATAATTTGTCACTATATTGTATTTGTTTAGTAATTAATAAAATGTATTAAAATGCATAAACATTTGCTATATTCAATAACAATTATTCTTTCATTAAATTGCTGACAGAAGTGAGTCAATGAGATAAAAAAATGCAAACAAACATTTCAAAATACATTATTAAAATAAATTTTTATCATCAACAGAACTTAATTTGGATACTAATTTGTCAAGGAATCAATGGAGTGTTCATTATAAGAAATTCTTGTAAATAATTCATTTCTATATGCGCTGCGGAAAAAGAGAAATGTATTGTTTCCAACTTGAATGCAGATCACTTTTATTTAGGACTTGCCTTTTAAAAAATGTTCAGACTAATACAGACATGAACAATTATCAGTTTTAAACATACTCCTACTGAAAGAATTCGACATTTAACCATTTAGTGATGTCTTTGTTCATTTTGTTTTCATCTGGAAAAATAGTAAATAGATATTATTTAAATATAATACACAATAGAGAATTCCATAAACATCTTTGTCTCCGTTGCTGTGTTTTAATTTAAGCATGAAAGAAATGATTTCACATTTCAGTGAGACTTGGTGAAACAAAATAAACGCCTGTGTAGAAAAATTCGCGTTTTGTTCTGATTTGTTCGTATCCTATTTGCATGTTTATTATTACGTAGTATATAAGAACCTAAAGTTTAAAAATATAATTCAAAAATTATAATTAATTTCCACAAAAGACTTTTACTTTTATATTTTATATCCAATAGCGTAAGTCAGTTACGGTTTCCGATTTATTATTTAACTGCATGCAAATCAAGGGAATACATAATTATTTTACTATTCCTGATAAATAATAGGTTTTCAGTGACATTATTTAAAAAATTAGAATCTTAACCTAGCTAAGCTATTACAGCAATAAAAAAAGATGCACATAAATTATTTATTAATGAATAAAAACATCACAAAAATGAATAAAAATTGAGCTTTTCAGTTTAGAAAACGGTTTAGAAGATATGAAAAAAATATTTAAAGAATTTCAGAAGAGATGTATTGTATGGTTTGGTTAAAAACTTTCTGGAATAGACAGATATCTTTGCATTCCGTTACTCCCCTTCCCACGAAAATAATGACTCTCCTTATTTGCAAATTTCTTGTTAATACTGCAGCAGAACAGGGAGATAACATGCCAATTCTTCATCTCATTTTATCTTTATCATCTAAAGCAATAGAATTTAACTTTCCTGTGGAACTTTTTTTTTGAAATTGCAATTACCCCAGCCGGTGGTTTTGATCTAACTCTTATTGCATTCAAAACCTGTGTGTTACTCATATCTATTGTTACCAAGACAAATAGTACAAAGTAGTACAAGTACCGTCACGTGGGATGAAAAGCAGTACAGATCTCCTTTTCCAATAATGAGCAAAGAGTAAAGCGTTAGCTTTTGCTTCAGTAAAATCGCCATTTTAAGCAGAATTTTGATGTTGTGTATATAAATTAAATTATGGTGTTGGTACTGATGAAAAATAATGTTTTTAAGTTGCACATTAAAAGTGTTCTCAAATTGAATTAATTCTTACTTAACGACGTTATCTCTAAGATGTTCCTAAACGTATATTTACATTCCATGTTTTGACTAACAGTAGCTTAAATATCCATTGTCTCAGAAGTTTTCAATGCTTTTGATGTATGCATAACAATTTATTATCTTCTTAAAATTCAACATTTAAAGAAAATTTTGCAGAATTACAGATAACTACACTGAAGTGCCACTGAATTAGGGATAGCAAGTTAATAACCAGTTTGACCTCCTCTGGCCTTCATAACGGCTGCCACACGACGAGGCATAGATTCAACAAGTTTGCGGAACGTTCCATAGGAAGAGCTGTCCATAATTCAGTAAGGGTCACCGGTGTTGTGTGATGCGCTTTCACACCTTTCTCCGAAACATCCCAAAGGTACTCAATAGGATTTAAGTTTGGGCTTCTAGTTGGTCAATTCATGACAGAGAAGTCAGAGCAATGCTCATCCAACCAGGCAGTAGCCAACCAGGACCTGTGAGAGGTGTAGTTGTCTTGCTGGAATACTCCATTTCCATGTGGATGACAATACAACATAAATGGATGGAGGTGATCACCCAGCAACTCTATGAACCGAATCGCATTGAGGGAGGTTGGTACAAGTACCAAAGATCTTAAAAACTGTCAAAAGGAAACACCCCAGACCATAATTGAGCCGCCATGGCCTTGTACAGTTCCAACCTGGCATGCACTATCCATGGCTTCATCAGCCTGGCGCCATATTCTCAGCCTCCCTTTGAAGTGAAGTAGTCGGAATCGAGACTCATCACCCCATGCTACTCGTTCCCGGTCCTCTACAGTCCATTCTCTGTGTTCTCTTGCCCAGTCAAGACGTGCAGCCCAGTGGTGTGCATTGAGCAATGGTACTCTCGTGGGTCTACGGCTCCCGAAGCCTATACCGTGAACCGAGCGATATATGGTCCGTTTACTGGTTGTACGACTGATGCTCTGATTGAACTGGGTGGTAATTTGAGCTAATGTTTGGTTTCGCTGACTACGTACAATATGGATGAGCCATCTCACACCACGCTCGTTCAAACCTAAATGTCCTTTGCAGTTTGCCCGATCTCTAGTTTTTTCCCCACCGTCCATGTATTTTCGATATACTCTTGACACTGTCGACCTGGATGATCCTAGTTCTCTGACGATTTCGGAAATTGAATGACCCATGCGTCGAGCGCCTACTATTTGTCCGCGATCGAAGGCGTCTAAATCATAAGTTTTACCCATATTGGCAGTTGAAACGACTGATTAACAACAACCATAGTGCTAGCTATATATGAAGTTAACACAGCGCCCTCACGTGCGCATAAATGAGGCGCAGCACTACACAATTTGCATAGCAATGTCTATCCCTAATTCAGAGGCATTTCAGTTTGATATATTAATTATTATTAAATCGTCCAGTTGTAATACGGTGAAAATAGTCCAACAAGCAGGATAATGGAGAGAAACGATTTATTCATAAATATACCAGAAAACACGAAGCACAGGTAATACGAAATGCACAGCGTTTGCACAAATTAGCAATACAAGTAGACAGATAATCTCTACTAATAATAAAGAAGAATGTGTGTGTCTGTGTGTTGGTGCTCTACAGGGAGTACCGCTGGATTTAGAGCCACGGAATTTTGCACGAACATTCTTTAGAAGGTGGGAATGTGCACCTTTCAGTTGTTATTTTGAAATTTAATTAATTAAAAAATAATCGAAATATTGATATTTTTCCTTAATAACTTCCGAAAATAATAAGGCACAAAAATTATTCTTACACCATCTGAAAGAGCGAAATATTACCTTTTCAATGATGTCAATTAAATTGCCGTAAATATTTTTTCTAATTTTAATAACTTTTACAAAAATTTTTTGGAAAAATTTAGAACAATACTTTTCATTGTCGCAAAGGAATTCAAACCGCTTTCATTGTTTAAATAAATATTTATCTGCATGTTCCTTTTTCATTGCTGAAAGCTAAGGTAATATTTTAATGTTTAATGGCATGTTTCAATCAGCATAATTTCATACATCTAATATGCTGCTGGAACTAAAATGTGCCGAGACATTTTAAAGTTAAGATCAAATGCATATTTTGCAAGATTAATAAGAGAGAGAAGTCGATGCCGACAACAGGCAATCGTATGTTACATGACACAAACAGTTACTCGACTCCAGTAGGGACGTTCATGCAGACAACGAACAGAATAGGCGCAAGGCTATTGAAAGAACATGGGTTAAATATCTATCAAAATTTGAAATTACTTTATTAAGGGAATCATGAATATCGATTTGTACATGAGAGATTCGGTTAAAAATAAAATTCCCAGCGACCAGTAACTTATAATAACAGGAACAGCACTTTTAATACCGCTCGGTGTCTATTAGCTTACCAGCTCGCCCTGCGGACAAGAGATCCTTAATGCCTCCAAACACATTCACCCGTCTCAGCACTTCTGGGTATTTATACCTCTTCCGACAGATTGTGAAGTTACGTAGAATAATCTAGTACATTCTCTATATCTCCGTTCTAATAGAGATAGTACGATAATTCTTGTATTTTCGAGGGCGTTCACTTTGTCGATTAATTTTTCACCAAGGTCTGGGGTATTGGTTAGCGCCCGCCCGGCCTTCTATAAAACCTCTCTAAATATCCCTTCCCAACTATAAGACTAACATTGCAGGTTCGTGCAGTTTACAAATAAACAACAATATTCGTACAGAACAACTCCAGTTTCCTTCTAATTATATTTTACTTATGTGCTTTGTTTATGAATTTAAGACTGAAAAACATAAAATACATGATTTTTTTATAAACGCTTGCAATGATTAAATGCCGTTTAAAAATTAACTGAGTGCCAATTAATGCTGAAAAATGATCTTAGGTAACAGCGAAATTAAAATATTTTGTAAATCAATGCATTCATTTTCTTATTTTTTTCTTTATAAGCGATCTCTTTAATTTAATCAAATTAGAAGTCTAATAATATAATTTATCCTTAAAGATATTGAAAGGAAGAATTTTTTAAGATGGGAAAAGAACTCTTCATAAAAATGACACCATATGTTTCCGAAAGATTTATTATCTTTTTTAGAATCTATTTTTTTCCGTTTTCAGCTTTCCTTAACTTTAATGTGAGACTTATATAAAAAAAATATATTCCTGATTCTTATCTACCACGATCAATTTTACACAAAATTTATTTTCGAAGAAACAGTCATCGTGAAAAGACAAATTATTTTAATGTTATTAAGCGAAAAGAGCTTGACTTTAAAAAAAAAATTATATGATCTTCGATGAATAGAGAAGCTTTTCCGAATAATCAAAATGTTGTATAAAATGGCAATGATTGAGACGAAAAAAAAACTGAAAAAGAGTTTCTTCATTTTTCATTATTTGTTGAGAGAGGAACAATAAATGGATGTCATTATCAAAAAAAAGCGAAGGGAAACGAACGAAACGAAGATTTTAGAAGAATTTATTTTTTGATAATTTAAACGAAAAGCTTAGTTCATATCATTTATCAAGTTAAATAGAAATTTGTAAGTGAATTTAGCAAATGTCTTTGCCTAACAGTTTTTGATATCAATTTCTATATGGCAAAATTAGTTTGTACCAAAATCCAAAGTAAGTTTAAGATGTTAGCTTACTTACTGTTAAAAATTGCTAAATATATTCGATTAAAACACTTTTCATGTGACGGCATATTCAAAATGAACGTGGAAATTAAATAAGCTTTAATAAATTTATTATCCTGATTGGTTTAATAGTGCGTAGGACAAATCAGTTAGCCTTATCTTAGGCTTAAAAAAGTCTTATCATCTGCTTTGATTACTCAAATATTTAGGTAGGTACAATCCACTGGGGCATATTAAAGAAAATGCATGATTTTTAACCTTCCAGCGGGCGCGCTCTGTATACCAACATACCCTATAAAAACGCTATTGCAAAATATCAATTTTTAAAAGGGTAATTATTAAAATTGGGTTGTAATAAGGTAAGAGTTGATAAATATAATTATTAAAACATTTTTTATTGAAAAAAGAATGGGATGTTTGTAAACATAAAACACAAAAACAATATTGAGATTAAAAAAAAATTAAAATTTGGATATAAAAAGCAAGAAGTCAATTTTATATTCATTTCACTGACTTAAGCCTAAACTGATCTAATAATCTAAACAAATATCTGAAGAGCAAATAGCTGGTTCGCAGAATCCTATTAGAACCTCGAATTCCAAACGATGACCAACAGCTCGTCGAAAGGAACTGGAAGAATTGCTAATTTCAAGCATTTGTAGCGCCCTCTGGTAAAAAGATATAAAACGAAATTCTTCACTCGTGTATCTCTCATATATACGCACCCGCTGGAAGCATTCAAGTCCAAATTGATATGCTCTAAAGCACCATTTGTGTTTCTCAATTGTATGTTGTTTCATCACAATCCCGATTCATTATCAACCATAATTGTGATAAATTAAATTCAGACTGTCTTTATTTCTCCTTTCCTAGAAATCGAGGGGTTTAGCATGCTTTTCCTAGCCACTATTTCCTAATAAAGGCCTACATTCATGCACAAAAATGTCGCCAATTACCTAGTATCCAGGCAAAAAATTCGTAGGATAGTGAAATTCATCAGTGAAAACTGAGATCTCTTCCGACCTCCCGAGCTTTCAGCTTTCCAGGGAGCTCAACCAACAAGCTCCAAATGACAACACCTCCCCCCTCCAAAAAAAGAAAAACAACATCTAAAGCAAAAAATACCAATACGAAATAATAGTGTAAACATCTGTGCTGTACTTAGTGTAAATATGTTTTTTTTTCTTGAGTAAAATTCCCTTGTTTTGCCCATCAAACCGTTCAGTGACCGGACTGGTCACGGGTACGGGCGAAGAGACGGCGTTCTAATCTGCATGCACAATACTCTTATAAAATAAGAAACATATAGGGTGTCCAAAAAGGTGGAACAGGCATTTATTTCCTTAAATATTGATTTTAGACATATGCTTCCAATGGCAAAGTAAGGTAAGAATTTGTATGAAAATACTCTGATTTCCAAGAGGATTGATAATAAAAAGTTACAAAAATTAAATTTTTATACGTTCCCCATAGAGCAAAAATGAAAATAAGTAAAATGTTTGATTTACATTCATTTATGCACATACAAAGTTGCACGCTTCTATCAGCAAAACTTACAGACATATAAGAAGACAAAGTTGTTGACTTAGCCCACTTTTCCGTACCTCTCATAGCTGTTTGACCCAGTAATTTAGGGATAATATATTTATTTACAAACATCATTTAAAGGTCTGGATCAGCAAATAACAATGTATTTGTTGACTCTTGTTAAGTCTAAAAACTAGTAAAATAATACATTAATTGAAGTATTTACAAAACTATTTCATCTTATGAATCTCCAAAAAAAAATTCACGTTGACTTATCATCAGCGAGGCTCATCTTCCCAGAAAATAACAGTGCTATAAAAATATTACTAGAATACAACTGAGATATAATTTTTCAAAAATAGCTTTACCTTCACATAGTTCAAACTTGTAGTTGTAATTATCTGAATTGAATTTCAGATTATTACAATCCGTTTTTCGGTGAGTTCTGCTTTAATAAGAGTTATTGAATATACAGGAACCAACCAAGTTCCCGTTGAGGTAATATAAAGTGAATCTGAAACCTAAAAAATGAAAATGAAAAAAAATCACGAACGCGAATGCGAACCATGCGTGATATTGAAAAGGGAAAAAAAGAACATTACATGATTTTTAGCGCAAAACAGGAGTTTCCGAAAATCCGTTCCGGCTAGGTTCTAAGACAGGAAGAATAACTAATTGCCTTTGTCCTTTATGTCACTTACTTGTACTCAATGAGTATTTTGGTACGAAAGTAATTGGTGTGCAGCCCAATCCTGTGCCAGTCTTACTTTTTCATTCATTTTCTGTCTTCTTTTCTCGTTTCTATCTTTTTTCGTTACTAATCGAAATCTCAGAGAGGATATGTAAGCAAATAAGAATAAAAACAAAAATATGAATTTTTAAAATAATTTTAGTGAGTTTTGCTACTTTTCAGACCTAAAGGACGAGTCGTCACTGCTTTTAGGTAAAGCTTAGTAATACGCACAACGCTAAGAGCAGTTCATTATTCTGGTTCAATAATCGGCTATATTCCTGTTATACCTTAAATTTTCATTTTTGTCCTTCCATTCTTTATCAAGTCGATATTTGCATCTATCTGCAAATGAAACTGAGTAACAGTATGCGTCATTGGCAATTTATATTCAATCCGTGATGATTGGTTGATATAATACTTGACAAATATTTGCACTTTTCTGTGTTAAATAAATTTGTATTTCTGCATTAAACATCTCCATATAAATTTGTGAGCATCCCCTTGAAATTTAAAAATTAACATATCTCTGTAAGTTTTGCAGACAGAATGGTGAAACTTAGTTTATCCGTAGATGAGTGTGAGAGAAACATTTCACTCATTGACACTTTTGCTCTATGGGGTACGTATAAAAATTTAATTTTCTTAACTTTTTATTTTCAACTTAAACAGAAGCCAATGTGTTTTCAAACAAATTCTTATAGTATTTGATGAAACTTTATAATTGGAAGTATATGTCTAAAATCAATATTTAAGGAAATAAACGCTTGTTCCACCTTTTTGGGACACCCTGTATTCAAGATATGCGATAGAGGTATAACTTTTTCTCACTTTTATGATAAATCTTTTTAAAAAATAATTATTTTTTGAATACTATGTAGTAATACATAAATTCTATGTTTAAAAACTAAAGTTATTATTTCAAAAGGAATTTGCAATAGTAGCATTAACCCTCTCATACCGAGCGAGGCGGTCCCGGGCGGTATAAAAATTTCCCTTTAATAGCGACGAAGGCCGGTCTGAGGCGATTGACTTTCTCTGAGGGGAGGGGAGGTTCTGAGATTGCTTAGGAGATAAGCGCGTTAGTGGATCCAATTATCCTTGCAAACCACAACCCATTCCGTGCGCCTTAAGAGAAGGTTATATCACGGGGTGGAGTTGTAAGGAAAATGACCACCCATGTCGGGAGAGTCCAATTTATGTCGTTTCCTCCCATAAAGTCCCGGTTTTAAAGGAGCTAGAATAAAAAAAGTCGCCTCGGGATTAAAAAGTCAAATTCGTAATAATCAAAGTTGTTTGTAAAAATTTCGATTATACGCCTTTTTATTTAGACGTCGCTTTAGGTCAGCCTCTTGCAAGACGTATAAGCGGTGCTTTACTGTATTTTATTTATATAAATAAAATTACTTATTTAAATAGTTTTATGTTGATTTTGGAAAACTACTATCTAAGACTAACTATGATTGAAGTAAGTTTATAAGTGTATTTTTTCGTAATTGTATTTATTGTTTCATGTATGCATGACCTTTGCGTAATCGTACGCTTGAAAAACAATAGAATTCCGTGGTTGTATTTATCGTTTCCTGAACGTATGACCTGTACACATCACTTTTGCTAGAATAATAAATATCTCATTATCTAACGTTCTATACGATGCTCTATTACCAGCAAGGAAGAGTGGAATTGAAAATGCGTTAGTGACAGCCAAAAGGCTTTCTTTGACATATTAATGGATTTTGACTTACTTTGAAATATTCTAGAAGCTCTTGAAATTGTCAAAATATTTTTCAAAGAATTCGTATACTTGTTTACCCTTTAGGATTCTTTATTAAAATATACTTTGAAGTTTTAAAATGCCGAAATGGTAATACACCATAATAATATACTTAATATACCATCGCATCATTTAAAACCAATGAGGCAAACATGAAGTAAATTTATTTGAATAGGTATGAAACATATACTTGTTTACAGAAATTACAAGCAATATCATGATAAATAATTAAAGCTTCGTAGCCCTGATTGAGAAGTTTTAGCATTTTGATTATGAAAATAGTTCCGAAGACATGCGAAGCACTTAAAGTATTCGAAACTTTAAACAAACTTCGTCTAATCGTAAAATGCCTAAGAGGAAAAGAAGAACAAAGTGACTGAAAGCCTTTGTATACGAAGGATAAAATCTGTAACAATAGGTAGGAATAAATTCTGGGAAATTCAGAGGCTCATTGATTTTTCTCTTTTAGATATAGCGCACTTAATTCTACATTTGCAATTAGATTGTAATGAATATTTCTACGTGGGAATTGCCATTTAATGACAGACATATTACTAGAAGAAAAGTTAAAATTTATGTAGTAAAAAGTGAGAATATTTACTTGAATGCTTATCACTGAAATTGAGACCAAATAATTTTCGCAAATTCTGATCAAATGTTTAAACAAAAATGAATTTCTGAAGTGTACGAGAAAATGTTAAGCAACCCGAAAAACATTTAGAAGTTTGAAAATACAGTGAAATAAGATTCTGCGCTACAACCAGATGCTTTGGGATGTTCATACGATGATTTGAAGAAAAATAAAGAATGTATCCGTTATTTATTTTTGTTCTAGGATTCGAATGACCGTTCTATTAGTACTATTGTTAACCCGCGAGGATGCGCAAGGGGGTCCGACACACCACGCCACGTAAAATGTGAAAAATACTGACTTCCCTTTAATCGAAATGAGTCCAATCCACGCTATATGTCTTTAAGGTCACATTCAACAGACGGAACGTGTTTCAAGAAGGATTCCTTTATTTTTTTTATTGAAATTCACTATAAGGGATGTGAAACACTCTCTTGCGCGTCCTCGCGTCAGGTGTCTTTGTTCAATTGAATGATCGTATTATGGAGAGGAAAATAATATTGTATAGCTATTTAAGTTTCAGGGATGAAACAAGTGAATTTAAGAAATTTCTATGTTTCTAAAATGCATATTTTTGCAGGCAGAAGACTTTTAACCCCATGAGCCCTATCCCGCCTCAAACCGTCTCATTCGACACAGGCCGGACTCGGGCGGTTTCGGGCGCCTGGGTGAATTTTAAGGGAGAAAATTAGTTTCTTCCTTTGTTGACAACTGATCGCGCAACCGAGGGTGTCGTCCAACTGGAATTTCTGTAGAGAAAGGGAGGATTTCATAAATAAAAATTCACTCCAGTTTTTGAGGCACTTGACTTCTTACTCTAGCCGGGTTCAAAGAGTTAAACTGCATAATAGTGTAAGAGAAAATGTCAAGAGATTGATTCAAAAGTTATATTATTCTGGACGTAATGCAACTGCAATCAACTGGTGATACATGTGCTATCCGCTTTCACAAATCTATTCGAGAAATTGTAGAAATTAGTCTGAAAAATAAAAATGTATTACGCCTAAATTTATCAGATCAAAAGATAAAGGCCATCAGAATTCTTATTTGGATTTCTAAAAAAAATGGTTTCTGCGTAGCTAACAAAATTAGAAGTAGTATTTTCCTTTACAAATTGTATAAAAAATATTATTTTGATGATTCTTTACAATAAAAAATGTTGAAAACATGTATGTAAGAAATATATATTCCTTATATGCTCGTAATGAGCTGAATAATATAATGTATTATTTACTAAATTTTTCTTCTAAAAATTTGTTCTTGTATAACTGAAACTGTTTGAATAAAGCATTTGGAACAGACACAGCATAAAAATGTTGCTAGTTTTGCTTAAATAACGAAATAACGATTTGGGGTGTCGGACACCCCCTTGCGCGTCTTCGCGTTACTCTTCGTAGTGCGCGTCCTCGCGTATTGAGAACATTTTTTTCTCTCCTGTGAAGGCTGTAAGATTATACGGGGGCAGCATAACTGGTAGCGTAACAGCTTGGAAATCATTTTGTTCTGAAGGGCACCAGCCGACCCTATTGCTATGAAACTTTCTCTGCATTTATATTGAATAATAAACAATTAATTAATGAAAATTTAATGAACACATTCCGCCAGGACACAGTTGCTAATCACTTGTTCTCTCTTTAGAACCAATGTAGGCGAAGGACAACGAAGGCAAAATAGTTCTTCTACAAAAAAAGGTCCTTGTGCTCCTGACTTTCAATTATTCATGAGTTTCCGTAGAAAAATTTCCCTAAAGGAACTTAATTTAATATTTTTTTTAATTTCTGCATGAACCACTATCCGAAATTTGATTTTCATAAATAAAATTTCCTTATTAACTCCATCCTTATAAATCTTAATCTTTTGAAAAAACAGAAAAATCAGCCAATGAATAATATTCCAGAATCTCAATTTTGGCAAAATAATATTTGCAAAAATATATTTCAAATATAACAAAAGATTAAAATGATATATTTTTGCATCGGATACGCGTTACTCATTATGAGCATTTAGATAACATTTCGCATTTTAATTTTTAGATTTAGCAATAATGTCCTCCTATCTAATATCGTCCTTTACGAAAAACACGTCATTGTTAAATATTTGCATTCCAAAACCTCATACTTACTTTATTTCCTTATCGATTAATTGAATAATATATTTATGTAGACATTAAGATATAATCACTTGTTTGAAGCTTTATGAGAGGGAAGATACTCATTACACGGTTCACTTTCTGAAAAAAGTTGTTAGCCCAGCACAATCAAATTATTATTTAAGGTATCTGAAGTACACTTCTGTATTTCAAAAGAAATAAAGCTTTCTTGTATAGATTGCGAAATAACTAGTCATAGGCTACGACATAGACGGAGGCACGAATAATATCTTAAGACAAATCATGGGAGCTAGCCACTCGACCAGTTGTTCAGAATGGGAAGGTGTACAGAACATCTTACAAGTTGTTTTTATACAATCTTCACATGTTTAGCAGATATCGATAGAAAAATTGACGACAGAACTATCCGGAACTCCTGTCTGCTATTAGGATGTACGGATTACGTCAATCATTTAAGTTTCCCCATTTATCCTTATCATCTAGCAGTCTGGTTTCAGTTAGTAAGCTTGGCCCTATTATCCCTATCATCTAGCAGTCTGGTTTCAGTTAGTAAACTTGCCCCTATTATCCTTATCATCTAGGAGTCGTCAATCAGATGTCCTTATTAACAATTATTATCTAACAGTCTTCAATAACTTAGATTGTCATTATTAACAATTATTATCTAACAGTCGTCAATAATATAGATAGTCCTTATTAACAATCATTATCTAACAGTCGTGAATAACTTAGATTGTCCTTATTATCTTTATCATCTAACATTCTGGTTTCAGTTAGTAAGCTTGACCCTATTATCCCTATCATATAGCAGTCTGGTTTCAGTTAGTAAACTTGCCCTTATTATCCTTATCATCTAGGAGTCGTCAATCAGATATCCTTATTAACAATTATTATCTAACAGTCGTCAATAACTTAGATTGCCCTTATTATCCTTATCATCTAGCAGTCTTCAATCACTTAGATTGTGAATATTATACTTATAACCTAGCAGTCGTCAGTCATTTAGATTGTCCTTATTATTCTTATCATCTAGTTTAACCTGAAAGAAATAAATGTCTATACTCTATAAGTAGATCGTATTCGTTGTAGAATCTATGGTCACAATTCATTATTGGTGCCTGAAATACAACATCAAATAAAGAACATCTGCTGGAGTGATATTAACTGAATCTGCCGAAATGATATTATTCTTGTGTGTTTATTCATTCAGAATAATACTGATTAAATGGAAGTGTCCATATCTCTTACGGTTTTAAGTATGTAAATCTTGTAGGACATGGAACATTATATATTCAAAGAATTGATGTGTGGGCTGATATCTAAGTTTCCTTGAAATTAAATTCCTGGTATTTTTCAATAAGCGATATGCGGAATATATGATATACGAGACGTTTTTGAACAGTCAGTATTTTTTCTTTTGAAAAACGATTAATATATTAGACTAGCATTTATTTTTTTGTTAATTTTGGTTGATTTCAATTGTTCTACTTCAAGTATTTGTTATCTTGCTTAATTTGTTTCCTCCTTTTGTTGTTGCAATTTTTTTCAATCCTTTTGGAAATTATGTTATATTTGAATATACTCAGATTCCAGGAAACGCCATCTGGAACGTGTGTAGGGAATAATAAAGTCGTTAGCCCCATCTAAACGGTTATAAGGAATAAATTTTGAGATCAGACTTCTAAGATTTCAATTGAATACCCTTATCAATGGTGTCCGAATCATAAGATGATTTTTTTCTCTTCCCCCGTCATCATCAGTGGCTTGAGTTAAATGAACAGAGTCCGGGACATGTGATACTTTTCGCACCCTAATCGTATTTCACTTTAAAAAATTACTTAAACGCATTAACGTTTCATCAGTATGGCCAATGGTGCAACGACGGAAAGTGGTGCCATAAAAATATGATTTTTGCCACCCAAGTCGATATCAGTGGTTTAGCAAGCATAAATGTGGCCTGGGACATGGTGTTACTTATACGTCCTCTCATCGTATTTTGCCTTAAAAAACGTCATAAACGCAATAATGTTTTGATCAAGACATTGTATGCATTCCTTTATTTTGTTGTCAATTATATGTGTAAACACCAGCTATGTAATTTCTTCATTTGCCATTCTTCTGAATGCAATTATTTTTTGCAACTCAATAGAGTCCACCTACATCTATACCAAACCGGATATGAGCCACATGAGCTCTAATATCGGTGTGGTGTTAAAGTGTTAATCTCTCAGTGTGGTGTTAAAGTGTTAATGGTGCCCCCTAAAATTGCACTTCCACTTGCCTCTGAGTCGCTACACCACTGTCCCTTATAAGAAAGGCAAGGAAATGAACCCACACCGACTCGGCTTACAAGAAAGGGTGTAAGGCCCTTAGTGGGGGGAGGAATATGATAATAAGAGAAAAGAAAAGACTCCAGGCAGCACGAAAGGGAACAGACCCCCCCCCAGTCTCCAAGGGAAAGGAGAGCTGGGTAGATTTCAGAAACATAAAAGTATTAGCGCATATTATAAAACATCTTACACTACAATACCCGAAACTATTGCACATTCTACACCTAAAAACAAGGGGGGATTTTAAATACACCACAGAATAATCCTGAGCAATTACATCATTACAAAATACCTATTTACAATGTGCACCCAGCCAAAATATTGCTCCTTATAAGAGAAATACGAAAAAATCAATGCTTTCACGGTGACGCATATGACTAAAGACAGCCGCACATAAAAGCTATATGGAAAACTCAATACGCCATAGTAAATATTGTGAACCATTACTTTTAACAAAAAATCCTGCTAAAGCAGAAGAAGCCCACCATTCACGTGTGATCTGCACTTGTGCCAAATTCCTCATTATTTCTCTCCTTTCCTTATAAAACCCTCTCGATAAAAATAGAAAAGAAAGAACAGTGATAGCCGCAAAATAACTGATAACCTCCTTTTTCTTCGCAAAAAGTATTTTATGACGTGATGAATACCGTATCCGCTTAATGGAAACAGATTGCATCGTCGACAGGATGTTGAATTACGCGCGAAAGGTGGTTTTAGAGTTGGGTATTGCGAGAAATTGATTGCAGAGGAAACTTTCCCTCCCTATTACAAACTTGGTTAGAAGACAACACGGGAGAACAAATGATGTTGCATCGCATGAAAGCCCTTCAATTACTGGAAGCTTTCCAGAACCCAGATTTTTTATTCAAAGGGAGGGTAAAATAGATGTTGTAGGATTTGAAACAAGCAAACAATAAGTGTTGACCAATAGAGTTCAGCTAAAAACTAAAAATGTGTATTTAACAATTAATAGTGATGTAGAAATGAGTTCAAAATTTGCAATGTTAACCTACATATAAAGGTGAAAGGTTTTTTTTCCTCTTTTTTAATTGAATATATTTTATTTCTTTACTTGGAAGTCTTGTCTAATTTGGCTAAGTTATGAAATTTAATAGTAATTTTTTTTAAAATTTTAATCCTAAAATGTTTCCTGATAATAATTATTTGTTTCACATTATGCATATTATTGTAATACTAGAAAATATGACGGGTGCAAATTGCCTCTTCATTCCAGAGATTCCCCGTCAAATTTGACGTGTTTAAATAGATATGCGAGAAAAATGTTTGACATTGATTGAAAACAAATAAAATAAACATATGTTTTATGACAGGAAATATTTTTTTATTTACATAATATTTAAATATTTCTTTATTCAAGAACCTCTTGGTAAACAACATTCTGTGTGAAGTATCTTTCGTTGTTAAACAATTTTATTATAATTCAATAACCATGAAATTATCAGCTTGTCAAACGTAAGTCAAAAGTTAAAATTTCAAAGGAATTCCTTTTCGAAATTCTAATCAAAGCAAAGCACTTCTCTGTTTGTCGAACGTTGCCAAAATATATTATCAAATTATATCATCATGATTGCAATGAATAATGAGATGCATCGTGGCGTCCAAACTGTATTACGCGCATGATATACCACTGACGTAATTTACTACTTTCTATTAAAAAACGGAGATTAATTTGAAATATATGATTAATATAATTCAAAATTTCTCGGGAACAATTGATCATAGCGAGATAAATTTTATATCAGTCGATAGCAAATTTTATTTCACTATTTTAGAGCTATTAAATTTGAAATTAGAACGACAATTACTCTTTTAAATTTAAAATTACTGAAATTTATATTCTCTAACAATAAAATAATGCTGTTTAACGTCTCGCAGTGCTATGGCGCGAGTTTTATTGTTGGTGACGTCAGAGCGTTACCGGGAGACAAATCTGGACTATTATATAAGTAATGCAATCTTTACAAACATAAGAAAAGTGTTATACGGAGGTAATTGCACTTAAAACCTACAACTTACATTTTTAATTCCTTTCCTCTACAGTCAATTGAAAAATATTTCATAACAATAGACTCTCACAAAAATTTAAGTCTCAATATTAATATATATTCCTTTGTAATCTCTACTAATAATAAAGGAGAATGTGTGTCTGTGTGGACTGGCGCAATATAAGGCAAACCGCTGGATCTAGAGCTACGATATTTGGCACAAACATGCTTTGGAGAGGTGAAATGCGCACATAGGAGAACTTTTTTGGAAATTTTAAGAATTTTAATTAATTAAAAATTAAATGAAATTTTGGCGTTTCAAAATAAATAAAATATTTGCTAACTAAAAATGTCAATTTTCATTTTTTAATGCTGAATTAGGCGTCATGCAGGTTTTCATACACTCATTTAATTTGATTTATCTTATGTTTATAGCGATGGCGTTTTATAATTGATTTTACACTCATTTCAAGATGTTCTGGAGTTTTACCTTCTTATGTATTCTCGATGACGAAACAAGATGTTAATATTTTCAGAACTTAATTATCAGTTAATCAATTAATTTAATCAAATTTTGTTTCCTTACCATTGCAGCCCTGGTAGGGAATATCTGAAAAAATACAGGATGTTTCGAAACTCATGGGCAAAAATTTAAGGGGTGATAGAAAACATCTAAACAAACAATGTTCACCATACAATGCATAGGCGGAGAGCAAGCGGTGAACAGCTAGACGGCGTTGTAATGGAAAGCATAAAGCGCGAGTTTTAAAGGCGGACATGCACTTTTTGTATGGTCTTGCAATTGGGAATGATTTGGAAGCCGAAAGACTGTAGAGGCAGCGTTTCCCGAGAAGACACGTGACAGACCGAAAAATGTTCGAGCGATTGCATCGGTGCCTGTGTGAAACGGGATCCTTTGTCACCGGCATGCGTGATAAGGGCGTGGCAGGAGTGTTCGGACGCCACAAGTTGTAGAGGACATTCTGCAAGGAGTGGGAGATCGTCCGGATATTAGCACGCGAGAGGTTTCCCGTGCCGTAAATGTGCCCCCCTCGATTGTTTGGCGAGTACTACGGGACGAAGGATTACACCCCTACCATGTATAGAAAGTGCAAGCCTTGATACCTGCAGATTATGCGCCACGTGTCGAGGATGCACGTTGATTTTTGCAATAGCTAGCAGCTCAGCCTGATTTTAGTACACATGTGTTATCCACGGATGAAAGAACCTTTACTCGTGAAGGCATTTCTAATACGCACTACCTTCATGTCTTCTTTTGAGCAGTTTCTTTAATTTTGCCACACATGCTATCAATAAAATTATTTAGTACCTCCTCTATCCGCTTGGTATTTCATTCTTTCATGTTACAGTAACGGAAACCTCCTAGCGGTTCACCGCTTGCTCTCCGACCATGCATTGTATGGTGAAAATTGCTTGTTTAGATGTTTTCTATCACCCTTTAAATTTTTGCTCATGAGTTTCGAAACACCCTGTATAATTTCAAGATTACTATATATTTATAATAATGAATTATAAATGAATGATTGAAAAGAAAAGAACAATTAAAATATAATTTTATTCTGAAATAATCTAATTTTACAAAAAGATTTTTTTTTAATTGCGAATGTATGCCTGACAAGGAAAGATATTCTTTTTATTATAAATCTGAGTATTAACAAATTAAAGCAAACGATATAGAAAAGAATAGAATAGAAATTTTTGCTTCTGACACAAGCACAATTGATTAAAGAAAAGCACCCTCACTATTTAAAATATGTTGCAAAATTATTTCTTTCCAAAATATAAGTTTTTGCCGCATTTTGTTTCGAAATGTAGGAATTAATTTTTAAAAAGAAAAATCTAAAACTACATTTTACAAATAAAACAAAATAATATGTTTATACCAGATTTGTCAAGCATTAGGCTCCTTTCTTATTATTAATTATGAAAGCATGAGTACATAAATCATTATGAATGAAGTTTGATCATTTACCTTTTCAAATTATAAATAATAATTTAACAACTTCATGTTCCGATTTATTTTTTTCGAATTTCCGACCCAAAAAAACTGTATTTTATTGCTGATAATTAATATATGTTCTATCCTGAATTCTAAAATTCAAAATATTTTTGTCAGTGATTGGTCTCCAGTTTTCCCTGCACTGAGCCAAGTTTTAAATTAAAACAAAATACTCTCTGATCGCCATCTCTCAGAAATACAAAAGATAATCTCGGAATATAACGACACGCGTAAGCAGCACAGAATTCATTTTAAACGATACAATTTTTCTCTTCGTCGAAGAAGGGTTTAAATATTCCTGAGGGAAAAAACGGTTTTTCATCGATAAACAAGGGATTAGAAAAATTAAGTGAAATTTAATACATGTGGAATATTTATTTCTTAGAATATAATAAAGAGTTACGTTGTCTTCTTTAATTTTTGCGTTGGTACTTCTTTACACTTAGAATTAGATTTAAATTTCACTGACAATGGCCATGATCTGGAATTTTAATTACCGATTTATAATCTTTCAACTTTAAGTTCTTTCGAAATGTTTAGGCATTCATAACCGGCCCTCTAAAGAAATCTTTCATCAAAATAAAACCATATCTGCATTAGTTATCTCAAGGGCTGGGTTCATTTGCATGTTTCATTCCTAATACAACTAGTATATACCATATAGAACTTTTTAAACTGGAATGTAAAAATAAGATTTTTAGCATAGAAAAGCAGTCCCTTCTCTTTGTAATGGCATTTCTTGGATGAACAGGTTTTGGCAAGAAGATTCGAAAGCGAGTCGAGATTAACTCATTCAACTTCTATTTACACGCTCTGATAAGTGGAGGGCACGATTTGAGAAATTCAGTTCAGGATGAAACTCTGCATATTTGTAGCCTAATTTTAGGATGTTTACCCATTAATCTAATGAAGTGCCGAAAAAAGGTAGCCAATTCAGAGAAAATAGCGGTCTCAAGCCATGAGGACACTGGTTGCACTGTTGTTATAAAATATTTATATGTACATATATATAACACCCCCTGCTCGCTCCGCTCATCCGTTATGAATCTTTCGGGATCACTATGTGATAACAGCTCTCTTCGATCGCTTGCCGTACAGTTATCCGTTTCTGCTAATATTAGGAAGTTATAAGTGCATAATTACTAAAAGTAAATTTAAATTATTTGAAATTGCATGAACTCCTAAAATTAATTTTTCATCAGTTTCTGCAATTAAAATCTTCTGGTAGCACAGATATATATATATATATATATATATATATATATATATATATATATATATATATATGTTAGAAAGAAATTTGAAAGGTGATATTTATAATTCAAAGATGATTAAAAATCAAAATTATTTTCATCAATCAGAAATCAGTCATTTAAAACTTCTTGGCATACACTTTTGACTATTTATTCAAAAGTTTATTTCAAAATAATTTCATTCCACCAAAATTTTAAGTTTAAAACTGATAAGATATCCTTCTCCAAATCTTCAAAATAATTTTTTTAAATTGCTTCTTCCACCAAAATTTCAAATATGCCCTCTATACAATGAAATGTAATTCAGAAAAGCTTCCCCACATGCATACATGCTTATTCCAATAATTTTTTAGTCAAGAAAGCGATAGTATTTTTCTCAGTGTAGTCATTTGTGTTTTAATTTGTGTCATTTGTGTCATTGTGTTAAAATTCTTGATCGTCTCTTGACGTAGAATTATGTAACCCATTTCACAACCTTTTAGATAAAAAAGGACAGTTTCCAGAAAATAGTGGCTTGAAACATATTCATATTAACTATTCAAAATTAAAACCCATAATAATTATTTACTTTTAGCTTTTTAAAATTGATTAGATAGCCTTTTTTCAAAATTTACAAAAGTGTTGCTTTTTTAACCAAAATTTTAAATATGCACTTTTTTTTGTGAAATATTACACAGAAAAGCTTCCCCACATGTATACATGCCTATTCCGACAATTATTTAGCCAATAAAGATATAGTGTCTTTCTCAGTGTAGTCATTTTGTTTTATATCTCAGAAAATTCTTGATCGTCTCTTGTCGCAGAAAGATGTAACACATCTTGCAACCCTTCAGCTAAAAAAGGGCAGTTTAAAGAAAATAGTGGCTTCAAACATGTTCATATTAACTATTCAAAATTTTAACCCATAATAATTATTTACCCTTAGCATTTTATTATTGATTAGATACCCTTTTCAAAATTTTCCAACATCGTTCTTTCCTTCAAAATCTTAAACATGCATTTTTTAAACGAAATGTTGCCTCTGTACATGTAAACACACTTCCTCCAATTATTATTAAGTGAAGGAAAGTATACTATTTTTCTCTGGATAGATAGAACTCAGAACATATGAGCTGTCGAGAGATGAATAAACCAATTTTTCAGTAACTTTTAGCTGAAAAGGACATTCAGTATCAAGCACACATTCATCCATTTGTCGAATCCAAACTGTACGACTCAAACTTATTTAATTCAAACGATATAAACTCAAAAAAAATCGCTGTTTCCGACTTCAAACCAATCCAAGAATCTCGGCTTCAGGGTTGAGATTGGTAAACAAACTGATCGTTGCCAACGGGGAGAAAGAAATAAAGGTTCTTTTCGCGCCACGCATAAGCGTTTTATATAATATAGATGATCAGAGGTTTTCAGGATTCTTGGGCTTCTGGGCTTTGGTTCTCACGTCAATTACTTTCTGTTTCGACGCTATACAAGCAAATAAATAAAATCTTAGGATCTATGAGCTCTATAATGGTTGTTTAAACTCCACCACATTCCACTAGGAAAAAGTAAGTACAACTCCTTTATTTGTGTATGATCTGGTACAAATGCTGCAGAACGAAGCCATTAGGATTTAACACTCTGACTCCTAAGCCGGCCGTAACCGGCCATGCAAATTCTATAGCCCAGATAGCAATTTTAGTTTGCAGCAAGCTTGCCACAAATTTGTCATGACAAGAGTGCAAGCTTGCAGTAAGCTTGCAGCAAGTTAACGAAAGCTCCGAAGTCGCCATGAAACGAACTTGCAGCAAGATTGCCGTGCAAACTTATTGCAAATTATAGCAAAAATAGAGTACGAAACACAACCCGGGATAGAACTCGCGACCTCCCAGTTCTGAAGCGGAGACGCTATCCATTGAGCCAGTTGGACTCCGAGAGGCGAAGATAGATTTCGCTAATACAACGTTCGATTCGATTCGTCTACGATTTATTTTTAATTATTTTCTGTATTTCATTACTTTTTTGAGTTGAGAATATGATTTGAAGTCAAAGAGAGAGCGGTTTTCGCTAATAACTACGTTTGCTAGTAGAATAAATTATGAAATTAGAGTTCAAGAGTAATTACTTTAAAATGGGACAAAATGTCTAGTTATTATTGTTCAACAAACACTGACTGTTTTTTAGATTTAATTTTGTTTATAAACGTTAAAATTTCAACATTAAGAAAAGGCGATATAGTTTTCTTTAAAGTGAGAGTGATATATTTAGTAAAAAGATGGAAAATGTTTCAAAAAACTTTTTTATAAAAAAGTTATTTTTTCACAAATTATCATTGATTTATTGAATTAATAAAAAAGAATTACTGTCTAGGAGATGCTATTAAAAATCGGATGTTTTTTAAAACAGAGACAAAGATAATTATCTCTTTATTGTGCTATCTTTGCAGGAAGCTTGTTTTGCAAAATTGCAGCAAATTTTATTTGCAAAGGAGGTGGCGCTATTTGTCACATCGAACTTGCTACAAGTTCGATTCAAGTTTGACGCGTGAAATTTTGCCATGACAAGTCAAAATCAAACTTTCTGCAAACTTACGTGCTATCTGGGAGTGGCGGTTTTCGGCCGGTTGCTGTTCCGAAAGAGGGGAGAAGGTAGCTGGGCGAATGGTCTTTAAAGGGACCCTTAGGGGAGAGATGAGAGATGAAAGACCTGCCATTCATATCTCCCTCCACCCGTAGTGAGAAAAAAAGGGGAATGGGGCGGAGGAATTCATTCTACAGATCGACTAGTAAGCAAACCTCCGTATACTTCTGTACTCAGATTTTGAGAACTCTCAGTAGTCAGAGAGTTAAATCTCCTGAAGAAACTTTAGCCATATTTCTCTAATCTCCCAGATAATTCTTTGTTCCCCTGTTGTTAGATTGCAAAAATTGCATCTACATCATTTTTCGGTTTTATCAGTATTTTTAATTATTTAATTCTTTGCCACCAAAGTTTATTTCATCTCTTATGGCATCTTTGACAACTTTTGAAATTCAAACGATAATTTTTAGCAGTTTCATTAAATATCTAAATTTTTCTTAATTATTTACTTTGTATTCGACTTAATTATTATTTGTCTTAACTTTTGATGTTGTTTCCATTAATTTATCAACTTTATTAATTTATAAATCAAAATTTTTCAACGGGTCTATTTCCTCGCCATCTTGTTTCACGTAGGAATTTGGTGTTATCAGGTTTTGGCATCTCTGGCTGGAGGTTTTTTCCGTTATGTAATTTTAGATTCCTTTGTGCTTGACTGAACAAGAAGAAGGTGTGTTTTTCCACCTGCGGACTCCTGGAGGACGTTGGGCCTTCAGGTTGCTTGCCCCTGCTTTTAGACTGATGGTCCCCGTAAAATGGTAAAGGAAATTAATCTGCCAGAATATATCATGTTTTTCTAAAAAAATGTGAAGGTTGTTGAAGTTTGATTAATGATAACCGGATCGTGCTCGTGCTGTGTTTTTCTTTGCTCTTTTCAAGTTTGGAATGGAAGCTGTTGGGACAGTTTTGCGTTCTTCTTATAATCTATTTAATCAACGGGCTGAGATTTTGACGACTTACAACAATCAGTAGATTGAGTGAACCTATTTTCATGCTTTTAGTCATACAGTTTCAGTAATTATATAAATGACTCAACCTACCATGCCCTGCAATAATGGATTGCAGCACTGAACAGCCTGCCCTTCGATAGCTTCCATTATGCGATGATTGTGTAAGTGATGAAAGAGCTGCTCAAGCATTGTGGGGATAAAATTTCAGTGTCTTATTACATTGCCTGCTGTGTGTGTAGCTTCATGTTGAGAGGTAACAATTCCTCTTGAAGTTTGTACGAAAATTTGATTATGCATTACCACTATGAGTGCTGTTTCCAAAAGTTTCAAGAAACTTGTGTTGCGATGCTGAACAGTAAGTGTTAATCATCAATCAATTTCAGAACTTATCATTCTCATAGTGGCCACTGTGAATAAAGTAAATGTTTTCTCATTTAATAATTTGATGAAGAAGTTTCTAAATTGTATATATGCATATACATCATTGTTGAATACAAAATGTGTTCGAGTTGTGCATCACTTAAATTTTATTTCTATTTTTCTTAACTTAAAATGTTGTTGGCAGTAATTTTCTAAATTAAAAATTGTTAAATAAAAAGGATTTAAATTCAAATATTTTGATTCTGTTTTAATTTCTCTAATTTGATTTCACAATTTGCAATGTACTACTGTTTTCAAATGATTTAATTTAGTGGCTAGGTTTTTCAGGTCAACAAATTTAGGTGATTTATATGAGTGTAGCTAGAATTGCTTATAATTGTGTTATATATTTTAGTACTCGGAATGATTTAATAACTTATATATATACTTCTAAAATTTTATCATTGGGCACCTACCTTGCATTAACGTTTCATAATAATCCTAGCTACCCCATCCAATACCTGACCATATGCATCTTCTTATAGGTAATAGCAGCATTTACCACTGACGTGGGAACATAAGACGAGTTAACTCCAAATTTAACTATAAAAAAATCAAATAAACTATAGCGCATCAAAATGAACGATAATGCGTATAGTCTATTGAGCTGAAAAGAGGAAAATCACTTTTATCTCCCTCTTCCAAAATTTCTGTTACTACAAGATATCTTGAGATTTAAATCAGTGGTAATCAAATCATTCGGGCAATATCCCTATAGTTCTGTTAAATATGTGACTACTATACATGTTAAATAAAAAAATTTGTTCGATGCATTGAGAAAAAGATTTAAATCATTTGGTAAATACACAAAATTCAGATAGACTGAAACCGAATTTCAAAGTGGTTAAAATATTTCGTAATCTTAAATTCTTCATCAATTACTAAGATGTAAAACAATTTAACATTTTAAGTAAAATTGATTATATTATATCTTTAAATATACTTCATTTCACTGACTGCTGAAATTTTAGACATTCAGAATGTTTGGCAAATCAGCCATTTTTTTTCTTAGGGGGGGAGGAGAGGTAAACTAAATTTTGAGTCCATCTGGATTCTAACCTTAACGTATATTTTCTGATTTATTTATCCATTTCCCAACAAAAAGCGATTTATTGTTAAATAAATTTAGAAAGCTTAATTATATTTTATAATTCTAGTTTCAAAAAATGAGAAAAAGGTGAGTCGAAAAGTAAAAAAAAGGAATAAATATCTTCACTTATTTTAGTTGATACTGGCAATCAGTAATATTTCATACAACCATACTAATTTTTTTATAAAAAATTGAAGCACTATTTTAGTCCCATCCTCATCCGTATGCGCTTTATTTTTCTATTGATTAAATCACCACAAATCTTTTTAACAGTTTTGTGCGACAAAACTATAGTTCTGGAAAACATTCAGTAATTAATGGCATATCATGCAATTCAGTATTGTTTATGTTCAGTGTATTCTTTTAACATAGTTTGTAATAAAGGAGAAAGTTTCCGAAACCATCTATTTGTCACAATACTGAATTCTAAGTCACTTTTCGCAAGTAATTCAACATCCTGTCAGAGATTCAATCTGTTTCCATTAAGAGAATACGTTATTTATCACTGCATAAAGTACTTTTTAGAAAGATAATGGTGATTATCTGTCAATTTGCTGCTTTTATTTTTTCCGTATTCTATTTTTGTTATTTCACGCAAGTTATTAAGTGCAGGATTTTGCACAAATGCAGTACAAAATCGATTAATCAAATTTTCTTCGTTAGGAGTTTTTTACTTCATGCAATGGTTTTCTACCCATTAACCGCAGGTTCAACTCGCCGTATTTTCATGGACTCAAAGCTGACTGGCACATGAGCAAAAGCACATAAATTTTCAGTATCTGACAACAGACAGTAATCTTGGCATTACTAGAGAAAAACGGGGAAGGAATTTGATTTACTGTTTCTTCGTCAACGTTTCAATTGGAAAATGTATTTTGTAGACTACTTATAGGAATACAGTCTTACAGTGTTTCTCCTGACACGACTTCGGGAAATCCTCAGCATGTTTCCATCGATCATGGTCCCAAGAACCCAAAACCAACCTTCATGTAAAATATTTATAATATAACCAATGGCGAATCCAGGATTTGGGTCGGTGGAGGGGGGGCTTAGGTTATAAAAATTTTGTATCGCCGTGACGATTGTCAAAAATTGGCTAATGCAAACCAAAACACTTTAACTTTACAGACCTGACAATAAGAATCATAAAAGAAAACAATATAATACTTTCGATAATTTAATAAAAAATACAATGAAATAACTAGCTAAAAATGTCTTCGACCGCGTCAACGCTACAAGTGCAAGCGAATTGACTAGAAAAGTAGGGAAATTTTGGAGCCTGTCAAGCCAGAAAGTAATATTGTCACATTTTTATCATTTTTTAAA
The DNA here is from genome assembly GCA_013235015.1 of Araneus ventricosus. Lineage (NCBI taxonomy): Eukaryota > Metazoa > Arthropoda > Arachnida > Araneae > Araneidae > Araneus > Araneus ventricosus. The sequence continues at coordinate 12,905 of BGPR01006613.1, read as the reverse complement.
AAAGAAAAATTACGAACAAACAGTTATAGAGATTTTAAATAAAATCAAGGATTTTGACTTAGCTCTAGGGGGCTGCAGCCCGATATCCACCCAGTGATTCGCCACTGAATATAGCGTTTTTCCAGTGTTATCTTGTGAACACCATGACTAGAGTAAAAAGATATAAATACGAATTAAGGGAATTTTTATTTGTGAAAGAGCTAAAAATAGAAAAATAATAACAAACAACGACGAGGAGTTAGAATCCGGTGGATGACGTCATCAGAGGCCATTCAACCGTGCAGATTCAAAACCAGAATAGGTTTTCTGTAGAGCAAAAAGACTTTAAAGTATAACAAACAACTCTTTCATAATTAAAACTGACCTCAATTCGTATTTATATCTTTGTATTTCACAGTTTTTCCTGGATGATGCACTGTAAAAAAATCCCGTAAAATTTACGGTTTTAAACTGGCAGCTGGGTTGCTTGTGCAAAACCGTAAAAGTTACGAAGTAAATCCGTAGGCACAACGGTTTTTTACCATACAGGAACAAGTTTTTCCCATAAGAGTTAGGAAGTAAATCCGTAGTCACAACGGCTTTTTACCGTATGAAATCAAGTTTTCTCCGTAAAAATTAAATCATCGAAGTAAGTGATGTCATCGACTGAGTTGAGTTGTTTTTCTCCTTCTGTTCGAGTTGAGTTGAAATGTGCTGATGTGTATTATCAATTAGGAATATTAATTAATGAAGGCTTAATTATTAATTTCAATTAATATAATTTTTAATTGAACTTACTTGGACGATTTCGATGCAAGATGGTGACAAAACTTCTAACTCCTCTGCGCCGGGGATCGAAACCACGTTCTTAGAAATAAAGGGCAGTCGCTCGAACCACTAGACCACCGGAGACTTCATAAAATGAAGTAAAAATAATCTATTTGAGTTTTAAAGTCACTATAGCTCTAGTGGCGCCACGTAGTGGTGTAAAAATCAACTATTGCAGAACACGTGTTTTAAGGTTAGCTTTCATGAGTGACAACAGGTTACTGCAACATGTGTAAACAACAGCGGAGATGGAACCCTATTAAAAACATGAAATGAATGCAATAAAATTACATTTAAGAAAAGGGAAAGATATCGTACGGAAAGCAATACCGTATGACGAAAAATAGAATTTGAACTGACGGTTTTAAACCGTTTATGGCTGGAGCGGAAAACGGTGAAAAGCCGTTTTGTTAACAAAACAGCTTTAAACCGTCAAATATACTGAAAAAGTCCGGGAAAAAAACGGATATTTTTTACAGTGTGCAGCAGTTGCGCACACCAATTAAATTGCATCTACTATTGTTTGTTTTGTCTTTTTATATATTCAATAACTAAAGAAATTTTGTTTGGATTTCAACCGGCGAGTGCTTGTTTTTCGCAAGCGCAAATGGGTTAGAAATGACGGAGAAGAGCGTTAAATTGTAATTCTATAATAACTCCCTTACGATTGAAGGCAGGCAGATAATTTAAATTAAGCGAATTATTGCCTTATCCTAACGAAAAAATTTTCATATTGGTAACCTATGTATGTACATTACATTACACCACCTGCATCCCCGTGTTTAGACCCATTTGTATCCTTTACGGTTTGGATGGATGGAGGTGAATTTTATTTTTTAAGAAAGGGCAAAAACAAATAACAGGTACAAAAACAAATAATACTGAAAGGGAAACATACACTGGACAGACCAACATAGTAAACAAAACAAAATAGAAAAATGAAGAATACGTAGAGGAAAAAAATAAGAATCATAAGTAGCCGGAAGTGTGTGTCAGTCTAGGTGGAAGCGGGCTCAATGATTATCCCCAGCAATGACATTGTTCGCATCATATATGAAGCGGCACTAAATTACAGTGGTTGAAAAACATTCTCACGAATAACTTATTAAGAACCTATATACGTAACGCCTTGTTAGAAGTCTCTCATCTGTTGCATTCTCTTCTACACTCTTTCATTCTCATAAATCTAACACTTAAAAAATTAAGGGACGGAATAGCTGATGGGGTAAAATCTTCTTTTTTTCTTGTAATGTCCTGAGAAATGGAATCTTCCTTCGCATTTTTGCTGGCTTTTAGGATTATTTTTAGTTTAACTCTCGTCCATAATATAATAGATCTTTCCTTCACAAAATGTTGTTTATATATATATATAACATCATGGTTTCTGTTAGGTATAAAGGTGTGA